>BQNB010068879.1:0-30106 GCA_026074375.1 Tanacetum coccineum
TTAAAAAATCGAAGGTGATTGTGGGGATCTTGTCTACCCGTAAACTTATTGCTTTGCACAAGATTGATTAAAGGTTGCTTAAGCTCGAAATTGTTAGCATTGATCGGTGGAACAACTATAGCATCTTCATAACCTTCGATAGGTGCTTGTAACATTTGGGCCATTGTTCGATTGTCGGCCATTGGAACAACGTTTTGTTCAACAATTGGTTCAACCGGAAGATTTTGTTGTTGTCGACGTCTTCGAGATTGCGAACGAGTGCGCATAAAAAGAAAACTAACAATTAAAAAGCAAAACTTTACACTAAATTTTTTTTTTAACGGTTACACGAAAGAGACTTAAACCAAATAATCAACTACTTCACGGTAGCTCTTGAAAATTTCTTTTCAAGGTGAGCCGTACTTGGTAGAGACACAAAAGGCAAGTGTTAAATCTTTGATTACGATTTGGGAACAATTGCAAGTTCACCGGAAATTGAAATGATAATATCTCAATAGAAGATATTATTTGTTGGTGTTCGATTACCAACTTTGTTTATTTTATTTCTTTTTTTAGGACAATTTTTTTTATGTTTTTGATTTTTCTATATTTTTTTTTATCTTTTACTTATACTAAAAAGAAAAGGAAAATATTTTTTTTACTTTTTATATTTATTGATTTTTTTTTTGAATTTTAAAACAAGAATGAAACTTTCTAAGTCGAAAGGATCTTCAAACCAAATCAACAAACAAAAACGTAGGAATCGTAAACACTAGTCCCCGGCAACGGCGCCAAAAACTGGTTCGTAGTTTTGTATACCTAAAATATATATAAAATATAATACTTTTAAAAGAGAAATTAAGAAGATTACCAAGTTACCCTTGATAAAATTCACTCTCAAAAATATATATAATATAATATAAAATACGTATGTTTAACCGGGTAAGTATGATCACCCGGGTCGTTTCCCCAACGACTAGTGAAATTGAAACCACGTTTAGGTTCGGATTCTGATTTGAATGAAGCAAAGATATTTTGGATAAGCTATTACTACGAAATTAAGAAGCAACAAATAATGACAATTAAGCAAGTAAACAAATTTTAACCAAAAAAAGTAAACAAATTCACTAAATGAAGAAAAAGTGAAAAAATTATTAAAAATAGAAAGCCTAATTTTTATCCTTTTTTATAAAAATTTAATTAAATAATTAAACTTAACCCCTAATTATATCATTAAAACTATGTAACTTTATAAAAACTAAACTAAGGACTAATGGTGCAAAAACCTAAGAAACTAACGGGGAAACTAACAAACTAACGGAGGACTAACTGAAAAACAATGAAATCGAAAAGTTAGCACTTTAAACCTGAGAATCTATCCGACAACAAACTAAAAAATAAAAAGTCCAATAAGCATTCGAAATTTTAAAGAGCTTAAAATGAAAAACTCAAAGAAGCAAAGTTGAAAAGGAAGACAGGGGGAGCAGGATTAATAAAGGCTACTTGGGTTGAAACTTACATATAAGCTCTCAAAGAGCTTATCTATATTCTGTTACAGAAAGGAGGGCTTATCCCTTGGTTTTAGAAAATAAGCTATAGAAAACTCAAAACTAGATCAAAATGAAAAAGGAAAGAAGTTCTAAAGAGCTTATGATATGCTTAATCTATAAATGAAAAGAAATTAAAGCTTAAAACTACATTTATCTACTGAAATTGATTCATGATAAAGCAAACTCAGGAAATAAGCAAAGTAACACAAAATCAAAGTAAGCTAAAAAGTTTAATAAGCTAAACTAGACTCTAAAACTTTGAAGACTTATTAAACTACTTATAAGCTATCTAGTTAAGCTGGAAAATCTAGACCCATAAGCTGAATTAACAAACTTAAATCCTTAAGGACTCTAAGTACTGTTTTTGGAGTTTTCAGGTTTTTATGACTTTTGACAGCTAAATTAAACTAAGTAAATAAGCTAGAAATTGCAAATTAAGATTTAAACTGTATTAAGCTATATTAAAACTTGAATCCTACTGAATTTAATAAGCTAAATCCTAAAATTACTTATCAAAAATGGGCTGATACACAGCATACTAACTTATGGTTAAGTACTGGTAGTGTAAATAATCTCAGTACTATCAAGTGTAAAGGTACTGCTGGTGCAATTTTGACTTTTGAAAACTAAATAAGCAATGAAATAAGCTAGAAAATGAAGACTAAAACTAAATAAGCTGAATCTAAACTTAATCCTACTGAGATTAAAGCTAACAGTATTAACTGAGGAAGCAGTACTAACTTGGAAGTTAGTACTGGTAGTGCAAAGGTTCAGCAGTACTAACTGAGGTTAGTACTGCTAGTGTAAAATCAAGAGTGCACTAAACCAAACACTACTTAACTGTTATGACAGATTTGAGAAAAGCTTTTTAAGAGAAATCTAATGAACAAATGCTAAATACCAGATAAAAACTAACTTAAAACAAGCTTAGTAATCATGATTAAACAACTGAATAAGCAAAATTCTAAGATCTTAACTAATTAAACTAATATTTTTGGATTTTATGAGTTTTTATGATAGAAATTGATAACTAAAGATCTATAACTACTACAACTAAAAACCGATGAAAACACACAACTAATAATAACAAGAAGAGCCTAACAAGCAAAGAGAATAAGTAAATAAGCAATATTAAACATATAAGCTATAACTAAACTATTTAAACTGAAATTAGAGACTAATGAAAAGAGAAACTTACTTGATCCTTTAGCTAAACAAAAGGAACCAATAAAGGCAGCTACAAGCTCTCTAGCTTATGAATAAGCTAGAGTATAAGTCCTTGGGATCTCTTCCAAGGTAAGATCCCCTTCCAAAAGCTTAAATCCAATAAGATCCATAATAGATTTAACTGATTTAAGATTAATACTGAATTCAAAAAGCTCTATTTCAGCTTATAGACTGAAAGAGCTTAAAATGAGCTTATTAGCTTATGAGACAACTTAGCTTATTAAGAGAGCTTAACGGTTGAAAATAAGAAGAGCTTATGACAAATTAAAACTGAATTTCATTAATTGAAAACTGAATTACATTACTAGAAAAGGAACATTACATTTAAGGAAAAATACGAATTTAAGCTACTAAAAATTACATAAAAACTAGATTAAAAAGGAAGAAAAACAACAACAACACACTCCTTTTTGTGTGAGAATGAGGCCCATTTATAGTGCCAAGCTGAAGCTTCTAGGACCTCTAGCCCTGCTCTCCAATCTTCAATCTCTGCCATTCATTTCTTCAATCATTTAATAATGTTCTCCATGATAATTGTCCCTGCAATGCAAATATTTCCATTATGATAACCTGTATTCAACTATTACATTTCAAACCTATGAATTTCACTCAACCTTTGTGTTGACCCTTTTTAGCATGTTTATCTCAGGTAATTGAGCAACTTATGGCATGGAGTGGCATGGACTTGAAGATGGCTAAAACTTGTTATCATTCACATTTTATGTTTCTAGATTTTGGGACCTGCCTTTGTAAAACTTTGATTTTAAATGAATGATAACGTATCTTTTAAAAATGTCTCTTTTGAGTCATTTTCTATGATTGTGTCTGTGATTCATGAAGTAATACCCCAGATTAGCTTCCGCTGCTGTATTATCAAAATGGGGGTGTTACAATATACACATGACGCTTAACGGGTGAGTTGATTTTATATACATGAGATGTTAAGCGGGTGAGTCGAAGTGATATATATCTTTCTCGGTACATTTGCGATGTTTTGAGTTAATTTATGTTAAACGGAGTTGTTTGTTACAGGGACGAGTCGGTGAGATTTTGCTTAACAAGACACGTTAAATGGGTGAGTCAAGGTGGTATTGATGTACATGAGACGCTAAACGTGTTAGTCGACGTGATATATATGAGATACTAAACAGATGAGTCGATGTGATATACATGATAGACGTTTAACGGGTGAGTCGAGGCGGTATTTATGTACATGAGATATTAAAGTGGTTAGACGATGTGATATTGATATACACGAGACGTTAAACGAATAAGTCGATGCGATATACATGAGTGACGTATAACGGGTAAGTCGAGGTAGTGTTGATATGCATGTGATGTTAAAGAGGTTAGGCGATGTGATACTAATTGATTTATACATGAGACGTTAAACGAATGAGTATGTGCGGTATACACAAGTGACGTCTAATGAGTGAGTCGAGGTGGTATTGATATACATGAGACATTAAACAGGTTAGTAGAAGTGATATATGAATTCCTTTGTACATTTTCAAGGTTTTACGTTAATTTTTGTTAAACAGAGTCAGTCGTTAAATGGGTGAGTCAATGAGAATTTGCTTAACAAGATACGTTAAACGGGTTAGTCGAGGCGGTATTGATATACATGAGACGTTAAACGGATGAGTCGATATGATATTGATATACATAGATGTTAAATGGGAGAGTCGATGTGATATCAATGCACATGAGAGACGTTTAAAGGGTGAGTCGATGTGTTATTCATATACACGTAATGCTTAACAGGTGAGTCGATGTTATATACATGAGCCGTTAAATGGGTGAGTCGAAGTGATATATATCTTTCTTTGTACATTTGTGATGTTTTACGTTAATTTATGTTAAACGGAGTTGTTCATTATAGGGGCGAGTCGGTGAGATTTTACTTAACAAGATACGTTAAACGGGTAAGTTGAGTTGGTATTGATGTACATGAGACGCTAAATGTGTTAGTCGACGTGATATACATGAGAGGTTAAATGGATGAGTCGATGTGATATACATGATAGACATCTAACGGGTGAGTCGATGAGAATTTTCTTAACAAGAGACATTAAACGGATTAGTCGAGGTGGTATTGATATACATAAGACGTTAAATGGATGATTCGATATGATATTGATATACATAGATGTTAAAGCGGTTAGACGATGTGATATCGATGCACATGAGAGACGTTTAAAGGGTGAGTCGATGTGCTATTCATATACACGTGACGCTTAACGGGTGTGTCGATGTTATATACATGAGACGTTAAATGGGCGAGTCAAAGTATTATATGACTTTCTTTGTACATTTGCGATGTTTTATGTTAATTTATGTTAAACGGAGTTAATCATTATAGGGGCGAGTCAGTGAGATTTTGCTTAACAAGACACGTTAAACGGGTGAGTCAAGGTGTTATTGATGTACATGATACGCTAAACGTGTTAGTTGACGTGATATACATGAGATGTTAAACGGATGAGTCGATGTGATATACATGATAGACGTTTAACGGGTGAGTCGAGGCGGTATTTATGTACATGAGATATTAAACCGGTTAGACGAAGACAAAACAAGCAATACAAACAAGACACGACAAGCCAAGCCATCATTCTCCCCCAAAATAACATGAGAAAAGGGGCTATGAAACTCATCTTTGCTTAGCTTTTCAAAAGATTCCAACAAAAGCTTCACAAACGACTAGCACAAATCTAAACAACAAAATAACTCGTGTTACACACTACTAAGCCAAAATCTTAATGCACATGTAAGAATCATATGATGGATGTCTAAGGTGTTTTATTAACCCCATGGGTCACTCCGACACCATACCCAACTTTAACCACTTCATTAACAAGTTTCACTAGTTAGTCGCAATTTGTTCAAAACTGCAGAATTTTAACGTGACTTAACGTACTCAAAACCTCTACTTACTAACCTCCATAATTCATACCAAAAATCACCTATGTTAATTTATGAGTATATTAAACTACCTCTATGATTCAAGATTCCATTTACATGCACAAGTACTCCTAAGAAAATCAAACTTCAAAACAGTCCTAATTCGGATCTGATTGCACACTAAAAATTTGGACTTAAAAATCATACTTAGACTCCAAATCAGAAGCTCTACTTTGGGGTATGTCTAATAGACACATAGAAATAAACTCTTGTAGAAGGGCTAAGCTAAATTCGAAATTTAAGTAGGGGTTTTATACCTCGTAATCTGACCTAAATCTGACCTGTATTTACTGGTTTAATAACTTTTCTTGCAACCAACGTTTGAATGACTTCCCGACCTTAAAAACCTTCGAGGCCGGATGTTCTTGGAACTAGACTCTCTGAGCTACATCATAGACACTGAAAACTTGATAAAAGCTATTACCATCATTGAGATATCAGCCAAACAATACAGCCCTAAATTCTTCCCCAATCTAAATCAAGTTCTAACGCGATCTAAACCCTAACGGATATAACCACTCGCATCTAATTGATTACTAAGAACCTAATTAGATTATAAACTTTAATTTAAAGATATATGAAAAACCATAGATCCACCATAACTCTTGTTACATAAATTAAATCAATAATTAAACTAATTGAGAAAACTAAACATACCTTAAAGCTTGTTTTCTTCACAAAATCAAAACCTTAATTTTTCTTCTTCTTTTCTTGAGGTATTCGGCCGACTAATGCAAGAGGAAGGGAGGAAAATTTCTTTCTTAGGGTATTATGGGTTAGTATATATAGGATAAAAAATTCCCTAATTAGAGTCCTAGTTAAATTAGGCTTTGATTTTCCTTTTTTTCCTTTTTTTCCCTAAAATCCGTATTTTACTATTCATGTATAATTTTTTTTTTATCTTTTATCAATTAATTAATTACCTTTAATACCTCAAGTTTTTATAAAAACCCAAGATAATTTGGTAAACCATTTTGCTTATAAATTACTTTCTAAAAATAACTTTTATTTCACCAACATACTTCCTATTTTTAGAAATTTCATTAAAACTCTTATATTTTACAAAACTCATTCCCTTCTCATAGGTCATATTTTCCACATTAATCCAACTTCCAAAACCTAATCTTATCTTAAATCACTAACACAAAAATACATATACGTATAATTTTTTTTTGAACGGCAACTTTATTAAAAAAACTAGCAAGGAGCTAGAAAGACATTACAAAGAAATAAGATAGGGGTTTTTTAACCAATACTCCCAAGAAAAAACCCTATTACATCTACTAGAACACCATAAAAATGACCAAGAAACAATGTCATCAAAAATCGTCGAACGATTAGGAGGCGAAGCGTCAAAGACCAACTGATTTCGAAGCCTCCAAATCCGCCACCAAGACATAAAAAACACTTCTAAATAGACTTGAGACGGAACGAAAGCCGAAAGGATAAGAACCATGAATCCCATTCCGAGAAGAACAAATCTCCTGCCATCATAATACCTCACCACGACAAATTTTACGAAGAACAACCGAAGCCACGTCACATCGAAAGAAAACATGCTGAACATCCTCCATAGCAGCATTACAAAGAGACACATATGGGAATCAACAAAACACCTCTACGGCTAGATTGATTAGTAGGTACCATCACGACGAGCACGCCAGAAAAAACATTTAACTTTAATAGAATGAATTTTACCCATCTCGTTTCAACATCCGACGAAGGGAGAAACAAGTCATCAATAAAGTTTCTGATGACTTTAACCTTGAACTCTCCATCTCCCGACAAATCACAAGTCCACCTATCTTTGGAAGACGAGAGGACAACCGAGTTCAGAATTGAAGAAAGGTCATCCCACTGCTGCCGCTCAGCTCCATCACGCACGTCTCGACGAAAAGAAGCTGAGACCGAAGAAGCTCCCATTTTATTAGCCACCACAATCTCCTTATCCAATTCGAGAGCAAACAAACGGGGAAACTGAACACAAAGAGGGGCATCAGCTAACCATATATCATACCAAAAACTAGTACAAGACCCGTCCCATCCGGTTTTACAAATGCGGAAGAAAAATCAAAACCAGAATCTTTCAAAGATTTTACTTCACGTAAAATAGAGCACCAAATCGAGGGTTGATCGGTCACATGAAGATCAAACTTTGAGCCATAAATCGCTTGAATAACTTACACTTTAAGAGCCATCGCCAGAATGAAGCGCCACACCCACTTCACAAAAGTGCCGTTTCAACGCGAAGAAACTCGAGGACACAAGACCACCCGTTCAGTTTGGACGCTAAGACAATGTCCAAACTACCCACGAAATCTTTCTATCCGAAGAATCAACACGTGAAGAATTACTACGGATAGATTCCATAGTCTTCAACACGACTTTTGGACCTTAAAGATTGGACACTATAATAAATGGAGAGGCCCCCGAGAACGGATTTGAGAAGGGTCAATCTGCCGCCTTGGAAAGGGTTTTAACCTTCCATCTTAGATAACGGGTTGGAGTTTGTTCACCAGCCAAACCCAAGCCGACTTCAAAGACATATCTCCCCAACCGTCACACCAAGATAACGAAAAGGAGTGTTCAAAACAGCACACCCGATCCTATTCGCCGCCTGCAAAACAACATTTTGAGAAACCCCGACACCCAAGACTTGGCTCTTAGCAATGTTGATCTTAAGGACCCCGAGCAAGATGAAGCAATTAAGAACTATAACAATATTATGTAAGTTCTGTTCGGACCACTCTCAAATGAACATGGCATCGTTAGCATAAAAAAGATGAGAAAATACTTATCCGAGCCATTGCAATTAAAACCTTTAAAAAACAGCCCATCGTCAAACAACACGGGAGAAGAGATATGTAATGACTCCATAATAAGAATTGAAAAGATAAAGGGCACGTATCACCTTGTTTTTATTAAACCCACACAAAAGGGAACTCGTACGTTGGGCTACATTAACCAAATATGGAAGCCATGGAGAAGTAAAAAGTACCAGGATCCACCTACAACATTCGCCCAAACCAAACGCTAGAAAGAATATCCAAGAGATATTCCCCCGAACCGAATTTACGCTTAGCAAATCAACCTTAAAAAACATAGCTTGCTTCCTTTACGCTTACACCAGTTGAAGTCATTTAAGATAAAAAGGACCGTCCAATATTGTCTTTCCAGCACAAAGTGCCGATTGAGTCGCGGAATAACTAATCGGATATAACAGTAGCCAAATCGATTTGCTAAGACTTTTGTGATCACCTATAATCACATCCAATCATACTGATAGGGCCGAAAAAATCATTAACGAACTTAGCATTCATTAACTTTAGAATTAGGCGATGAAAGACGAGTTACACCCCCTTGGAAATCGTACCAGACTTAAAAAAATAGTCGACCGCATCGCAAAAATCCACCGACAAGACTCTAATACTTTCTAAAAAATTCAAACGTATAACCATCGGGGCCAGGAGACTTATTCTCGCCACAGTTCCAAACAGCCCTACGAATTTCGTCCCTCGATACTGCCCTATCCAGCTCATCCACCTGATCCGAAGACAACCGATTATGAAAGGCATTAAGTTTGAGACGATCATCACACGGTTGCTGAAATCGAACATTCAAAGTGATTCTTAAAATTGCCTCCTTCACATACTCGATCAGGTACACCAAGTGCCTCAACGAAAAAACACACGAATCAACAATGAGACCTTTTCTTATTCATAAATACCATGAAAGGAATTTAGGATTTTTCATCTCCTTCGATTAGCCATTTTGATTTTAGATTTTTGAACAGATCCTTAACCTCCAAAAAGGTTTAATATCTGCAGCCGTCGGTTTAGATCCATCCGATTGAGAAGGATGTCATCAGAAACGTTTCCCCTTTCCAAGTCTTTATCAATAGAGATCAAATCATTCTGTAGAGAATTCTTTGCGTTATGAAGATGAAACTTTTTATCTTTAACCCATAAACGAATAATAGAATTAATGGTCTTGCAATTTCTTCGTTGACATAACATAGCAAATTTCCACAAATGCGAAAAGACAAACCACGCATGCTCCACTATCGAATCAAAACCCTCCATCTCTTACACCAAGAATGATAGACGAACGGAGCGCCAAAATCAGACGAAACTTCCCTCAAAAGAATAGGACGATGATCGGACAAGTGACGGTCAAGACACAAAGCTGAAATAGACGGATAAAGCGAGATAATACCTTCCGTAACAAGAAAGCGATCTAATTTACTCATTTTGGAGGCTGAGGGAATCGACCAGTAAACGGAACAAAAAAAAAAAACCCCTTCCAAACTTGATATCCACAAGATCCAGAGACACATAAACGGATGAAACACCGTGCACTAGTAAGCATGAAAGGACGAACCAACGTCTTTCATCCATAGTTCAGAACGTCATTAAAGTCACCATTATAATAGCTTCGCCGTTCCATCTCCGTACAAGATTAGATAAAAAATCCCAAAGAGCCCTTTTGCTACCAGGCTGTTGAGGAGCGTAAACCGCCACCAAAAGAATCTTGACATTACGAGGTAACCATGTGCCGTAAATAGCTATAAAATTATCAGAAATAGTAGCGCCATCTTTCTTGAAGATAGAAGCCTCCCAAATACAAAGAATACCACCAGAATTCCCTAATGAGTCACTGGCAACAAAATCAAAGTTTGAATTTCCCCATAGGGACTTTACGTCCATATGAGAAATACAATCCATCTTTGTCTCTTGCAACGCTAAAAAATTGATCCTATGCTTACAATTTAACTCCTTAACCCACTCCTTTTCGTTTGTGCCCAAGACCTTGAATATTGAGAGAAAGAATATTCATTTAAGAACATCTTCATCTCCTTGTGAGCCAATAATGCGTTCCATATCTTTCAAACACCCATCCAAATTATAACCCATAGAATGTCCAACCCGAACCATGTCATCCAAAATGTCAAGAATAGAGCCACCGTTATGAACTTTATGTGAAAAGGAAGAAACTGATTCTTACATAGAGGAATCGTGGTCCTCCTATCGAAATGGTCATTAACCTTAGCATCCACCCTAGGCATATTCACCATGTCTTCTCCATTAGTAGGACCATCTTCACAAATCTCACCAACATTAGCGTGCGTCACAGAAGTTTTAGGGGTAAAACCAGGAGGATGCGATAAAGAGGTACTCGCATCACGAACGCCTTTAGCGGGAAGTTTATTCAATAAATCATAAAAACCAAACGGATCCTTTGATTGTTGTTTGTCCGTCTCCTTACCATGACCATCAACATTACATTCATCCACATTATCACTGAAAACTGTCTCGGAAACACCATCCACATTACATTCATCATCTGACTCGACATCACTATTCTGCGCCCCATCATTAAGAATTCTAGCGCCATGCTTTGATTCGTCATCGAGGTATAAACAGGACTCTTAGGTTCATAAAAACTCGGATTCCAAGTAAAAAGTTCCTTCGCCCGAGCCACAAACACCTTACCTTTAAAAATCACCTTGAATTTCTCCAATATAGATTCTGGTTGTTTCGTTAAGATGCACAACCGCTTACGAGCAAAAGAGGAGCCAAAATTATCCTCGATATCCAAAGCCTCGCCCTATTTGTTACCAATCTTGGCAAACGTTTCTCGAGACCAAACATGAAGTGGGATACCTTCAATGTCCACCCAAACAACACGTTCATCACTAACAAAATCATTATAGGCATTAAGAAGCGTACAGAACCAAGAGTTAACGCCTACATGATCCAAAAACTTTTGCTTAGAACCCTCGTTATCCAATTCTATCAACACCCATAACCCACCTAATAGAACAGCTTCACTTGCTCAAAACCTTCTTAGATAATAGAATCCGTAGGTTAGGAATGGAGGTTACTATCTTTCACAACGCCCCATGACATGGACATGAGAGGTCACGGTTTCATCAACAAGGAATCATCAATACCAACGCCGGTGGAAGATCGGGCAACAGAGGCAATCAATGGTGGAAAGGTCTCTAGCTGCAGAAACAAATGCACCCAATGTAACCATTGCGCATTGGAATTGAGGAAGGCCCGATGGTTTTACAGGTTTGTTTGCACGTTAAAAAGGCAACATTGGCATGAGCTGGAAACGACAATCCAATCGGACAAAAGATTGCCACGCCAAAACGATCTAATCGTTAACACGAATAAACCTGACAAAGCAAACGTTTACCTGCTTTGGATCTACGATTAGGAATAAAACGGTCTATCACCTTCCATACCCTCGTAAACCTTCCCAATTCCTTCGACCCAGATTATCAGGAAAATTGGTTACAAAAATAGATTTAGAAATACGAACAGCTTGGTCTTCATTAGAACGTTGAGCAGGCATGGTGACAAAAAGAGGAACAACCAAACCTTAAAAAGAAACAGCAGACGACAAAACCCTTAAAAAAATAATCTAAAAATAATAATAAAATAAAAAATCAAACCTTAATGAACTCGTCACACATGATAATGATAAAATCCAGGAGATCAGAAAAATAGGAATCCACAATCGATCAATGAGAGGTGAATATCCACTCTAACAAGAGAATTAATCAAGATCAAAACCCTAGATTTAGCAACTACGTCGAACCAATCATAAAACCAATTAAAGGATACAATTCATCGATACAATCATAGGGATCGAACGTTATTACGTATCAGAGAAGGATTAGGATGAAGCAAAAAATATCTTTGAAGAAAAAATATCTTTCGTAAAAAGTAAACATTTAAAACAGTTGATGAATTAGATAAACAAGAAGAAGAAAGATCCCATCATTTCATTTTTGGGTTGTTGGCTGCGTATGGGAAGAAATCAAGAAAAGGGAGCGCACAATTAACCAAAAACGCTCAATCACTAAAATCATTCCTTGTCACTAAAAGTGAAGAAATGGAACTCCAACAAATTCCAACACAATCCAATCCACCAATGAGACGATTTACGCTTATTGATTGATTATCATATCTCACATCATCCAACACACAAAACATAAACACGTATTAAACACATATAACACTAACCCACTTATGGACAACAAAATACATAAGTCAACACTAATAGTTTGACTAACCTGCTCAAGTCATGGTTGTCACAGTATCCCCTCCTTTAGGAAATCTCGTCCCGAGATTTAACCAAAAGGTTCAACTCTATCATTACCAAACAATTAATCGAGGATACTTATCTTTCAAGTAGTCCTCCCATACCCATGTTAACTCAAAGTTACACTTTGAATTCCAACTAACTTTCACAAGATATCTTACTGCTAACCACTTTGCCTGCCCACAAAAGGGTACGCATAGCAGCATAACCGCTCCAAACGAAAAGAAACATCCAACTACCTGAACCTCGCCCGTCATCGAGGAGACTCGTCAAAAACCTTAAGTTGCGTAACAACGTCATTTACAACCCGGTCTCGCAACTCATCAAACAAGAACTGTCTTGAAACCAAGTTATAAGTTGTTACAAAGCCTAACGTTTTCGAAGAATCGGCTCGACTTCGAGTTTATTTATAAAATATCCTTTACCAAATCACACAAACCATCTAAAGGGGCTTCTAGGTCTACAAGAAAACCTTAGTACCAACCTTTAAACTAAAAACTCCCAATGATCCCTTGCTCAACGAACAAGTGTGGATACTCAGTTTACCTGAAGTCCTAAAGACCTCGCTTCGAGCCCAAATAGACCTTAACTACCACCTTCAATTTTGTTTTCTTTTTTTTTTTTTTTTATTTTTTTTTTTTTTTTTTTTTTTTCTTTTTTTTTTTTTTTTTTTTTTTATGCTTACATTTCACCTCTTTACTTCCGGTCATATTCTTACAGGTTCTCCCCCCCCCACCCCCCCCCCCCCCCCCCCCCCCCCCCCCCCCCCCAAATGAAGTGTTTTGTCAACCTTGATCTCATCCAATGGCACATGCAAACTAGCATCCGCCAAACACTTCTTTAGGTTCGACACGTGAAACGTGTCGTGTACACCACTCAATTCCTCAGGCAATCTCAACCGATACGCTACAGGACTAATTCTTTCAAGAATCTCAAATGGCCCTACATACCTTAGTGCTAACTTACCCTTTTTTCAAGGAATTACACCTTTCCAAGGCGACACTTTTAGCATAAACCGTTCTCCTCCTAAACTTCTAACGGTTTGCGCCTTTTATAGCACAACTCTTTGACGGGGGGGGTGGGGCCTCTTCCCCGCTTTGAGCTTCTTTTTACAAACCACTTTATCTGTCGTCTCTTGAAACAATCAGGTCCAATCAAATACTTTCCCAATCCCAGCCATAAAACGGCAACCTACACTTCCTTCCATACAATGCTTCAAACGGAGCACAGCTGAATGCTTAATTGATAACTACCACGCAATTCGATACACATGCCCTCATATATCTTCTAACGTCATGACTCATACGTTCACTTTATCCATCAACTTGAGGATGTTAAGCAGTACTCAAATCCAACCGCGTCTCAAACACTTTCTGTAACGTCTGCCAAAACCATGAGGTAAATCATCCATCTCAATATGAGTTAATCGTAACCAGAATTCCATTCCTGCTTATTGTCTCATCAATATAAATCCTTCTCAACTTCACATCTTGTAATCTTTCTTGTATATAGCTAGAAGATGAGGCTACTGGTAGTCTATCGGACATCAACCAATCACATCCATCTTACTACTTTTGATCTTAGAAAATTTAGTGATTGAAAATTCTGGTGGTTCTATTCTATTTTGACTAAAGTATCTCAGGATGTTGCAGCAGCCAAAAGTCTTTGACATCACAGCTTTCACCTTTATACAAATCCAACACTTGTAACATAGGTAACTATATATTTTTCTACACGTGCTACAATACAAGTCTTCCCCCCCCCAAAAAAACCCCCCCCCCCCCCCCCCCCCCCCCCCCCCCCAAAAAAAAAGGTTATAGTACGTCTTATCCGCTCCTGGATGTACCAAGTACCTTGATGCATGAGCCTCATCCATTACTACCGTCCTCATCATTCCCTACTAACAGAACTCATATATGATCCATAAAGTACAAACTCTCGTCCTCCTTCTTTTCCATATGTCAATCTAACCTATGAAGCCTTTCTGCGCACATGTTCTCTTGCTTGAACAACTCACTTTGGGCTGCCAATATCATTCCTCTTACTCCATACTGAATGGTCATAGCCATCGCTCGAACACGTCTAGGTTTTACTCGTTCCTTCCTACTTAACGCATCAGTCACCACATTTGCCTTACCTGGATGGTAGCGAATTTCATACTCATACTCACTATACAATTTAATCCATAAAGTACTAACCATCATCTGCCCTCTTTTCCATTTGTTGGTCCAGGTCACGCAGCATTTCTGCTGGCGCGTTCTCTACCTTGGACGTCTCACTTGGAGTAGCCAATATCTTGTCCTTAACACTTGACTGGATAGTCATGGACATTGCTCTTACTCGTCTTAGTTTCACTCTCCATTTCTTCTCAACGCTAACCACTACATTCGATAATCAGGCTATCCACAAATCATTCCTTAAAGTCTAGAAAGCCTCTTCTCGTTCTGCGCCCTACTCATACTTCTGATTCCTCTAAGTTAGGGAAGTAAGGGGTTTAACAATCTTAGAAAAGTTTGCGATGAAACGTAGGTAAGTAACCTACCAATCCTAAGAATAATCATATCTCGGATGGTGTCGTAGGTACTTCCCAATTCTTCACTGCCTCACACTAGTAACCTTAGCATACAACTTCTCCTTCCTCAGTAATTCCAACTCTAACTTCAAATGAACTCCATGCTCCTCTTCTTAACAAACAACACTGGTGCTCCTCACGAAAAATGACTAGGTCGTATGAAACCTTCGTCTTGCAACTCTTGAAGTTGTTCAGACAATTCTTGCATTTCCAAAGGTGCTAGACGATATGGAGACTTCGCGACTGGCGTCGCTCCAGGAACTAAGTCTACGCGGAACTCAACTTGTCATTGCGGTGGTCATTGACAAGTCTTCCGAAAACACGTCAATAAAGTCTCGTACGACGGAAATACCACTCAATTTTGATTCACCTACCTTAGTGTTCATTAAGGTTTTCACGACTCCTTGAGTACGTTCACCATGAACCCGAAGTATCTCATCACCTTCCAACGGTATCCTAACCACCTTCTCATGAAATACTATCACAAACTTTCTCTTGGACAACCTGTCCATTCCAATAATCACAACAAAGCTTTTACGACTCAACGGTATCAACGAACTCCAAAGGTTACGAACAATCGAATAGGATAACAAATGAATATCGAGTCAAAGGCTAGAATACATATAGGAGATTCCACATATGCAAATAGACATGGATCAAATAACATAAGAATCCTTTGAAAGAAAGGATACGTATATATACCGAGTGAACACGCGAACGAAAAAAATCCACAAACGTACCACGACAAAAGAACACATAAAAAATCAATACGAAAGACGGAAATTCTTATACCAATTATCGACTTTACTCAAAAGACCAAATTAAATAATGTTTTTATAAAAATTAATTTAAAATAAAGAAAGTCACTTTAAGTATAAAAATCATTTTAATAATAATAAAATTGTCTTAAAAGTAATTTTTGAAAAAAAATTCATTCTGGTTGTCATAAAAATCTAGAGATGGTTATCTAATAGTGTATCGTACCTTACCACTATGAATCACTTTAAACCTGCTTTTTATAATAAAATAAAATTCATTTAACCACTCAATAATTTTCATATCCTGTTTGCATAGGCCATTTAACATATTCTATTTACAAAGATCATTTTAAACACAGTTTTTCCCAAACACTAACACAATACTTCAAAGGGGAGTTTATAATTAGACATCAATTATAAAATATGTTATTCAAACAAAGAACACCATAATACCAAAAGGGGTCGTAAAACACCGTACAGACTCCAACACAATTTTATTTTTTGAAAACAAAAGAAAATACCAGGAACCATATACTCAAAATAAAATCAAACAAACTCGTACAAGAAAACTCATGCAAGACGTTACGTACTCAAAAGAAAACGTAAGGTCTTATTCAAAATAACGATAAATAGAGCAAACCTAAAAGCATCGATACTAACACGTCGCCAACGGGTTACGAAAACCAAGGAATATACAACCAAGGGAGTAATGATCCACACTAATATGTTAGGAAGAATTAGTGCTTAAAAGAAATGTTTGATACTCATACGAGTAATCAATGCAACGAAAGAACTAATGAAACGAGCCTATATCCGAAAGAGCAGATCCGAACAACCAATATACATCAAGACGTCGAATAGGAAAAATCGGGTATCCTTACTAACAAAGTACGATGAAGGGATGCTAAGCTTAGACTTAGGAAATCCGAACAAACAACCAAGCAAATGAGCAACCTCTATAATAGTAATACTAGGTATCCGTAAATACTATATAGAAGGGAAACTTACTATTTATACAACTTAATTTAACATATCCTCCAATTAGGGTAAGAGAATAATTCTCTAACCCATACCACCATCCTTATCATGAATACACATATAAAAAACATATTACACTACCACCTTACCACCAAAAACAAATAAATGCAGTCATGGTCACAAGTCTACGTGTGTGATGCCTTTATAATTATGTTGGCCACCATAATTATAATTGCCTCCTTTCATACGTGTACTTACTTCCAAGACTACCCATTTCATACGCACATATTCCACATTGCACATCTTAAACCACTCCAACTTAAAACATAAAAGATGCTCCATCAAATAACTACTTACTTATATCAAAATAAAATCAAAACGACATAAAGGAATGAAAGTCTCGCAACAATTCCTAAAATATGAAATATCTGAAAGAAATAATCAATAACAACATGACGAGGTAAAGGACGGGTAAACTTATGTTGGGCCTCGCTTGGGTTTGACTTTGCCTCCGCAAGAATCACCCGACTCTGCAGGTCCAGCCCTATTACGCACATCAGACAAACGATCAACTATCCTATCTCCTTCGGTTCCACAAGAGGCTCCTCTTATGGATCCTTATAACGCTTAAGTCCAGTTGGGAAAACGGTTCCCCAATGAGACTTCTCACGGGTGAGGAAAAAACATAGCTAAAATACTAAGAAAGTAATACATATCATATCAGATAATGGTAGGCAAAATAACTATAATGACAACTTAGCAAAATACGAGATATATAAGCTATGCAAAATTGAGGGGAAGCATAGTCGTTATAGCATCAAACAATTAAGCCCTAAATGCATCTACATGAAGGACCACTAGGTTATAGTCTAGGCTCAACCACCTACTTCTCTATAACCAAAGGCTCTAATACCAATCTGTCATACCCCGCCAAGGCAGAAACGCGAGGCGTGACGAGAAAAGGAATCATTGCAACACATTGGCGTCTGTATAGAGAACTAAAACATGCATAAAATACAAGGTATAGACATGCAGTGTCATGAAAATACCCAAACATACCAACAAAATCCAAAAGGCGTCTGACATTTAAAATGAAGGCAGTTTATGCCAACGTCATGACATGTAAACATTCATACATCCTAACAAAGCAAAACAATTAACATTCAACATCCAAAACAAATAACAAAATCTAGATAACTAAACTTCGCCAGCTGCCTACGGTCCATCTAGCCACTTTTCCTAACTTTAATCTCATCCTGCTGAATACCTAAAAATGATGCTTATACGTCAACACAATGGTTGGTGAGAAACATAGGTTTTCAGACACACATATTCAATTCTTTTCCAAAATCATTAACCGAATTACTGTGATTATAAAACAATACTTTCGCATGACAATTATGCTAACTAACATACAAGCTAACATGCAATTCAATCCAATCAATCATTCAAACACCAAGCAGACGACCTCAATCGCTCTTGGATCATACCAAATCTCTTTCCCTCTAGCTCAGGCCATGGATACCCGCAAGTAATCCTCCTGACTTAGTTCACACATCAATATCACATCACATAACATGTAGCACATAACGCATATCAGTCACATAATAGTCCATGCATTTACACTAACACATAATCACAGCAATTTAAAACTCATTTCAACACTTGCATCATTTCCATCCCAAGTTTAAAACGCAATAAAAAGTAGGACTATGTAACTCACCTGAATGCTCAAAATGTAGCTTCCAATTCCTATCACGCAACTATATAAATAAATAAACACGGTTACACGCGACCAAGCTAAAAGCTCTAGTCCATGTAACACACATATGATGGATGTCTAAGGGTTTGATTAACCATCATGGGTCACCCCGATACCATGCCCAACCTTAACCACCTCATTAACACATTACACTAGTTAACTATAATTTATTCAAAAATGCAGAATTTTAGTGTATCTTTAATAACTTAAAAACCTTACTTGCTGACCTGCATAAATTATACCAAAAATTATCTAAGTTTATTTATGAGTTTACTAACTACCATGTGATTCCCAAGCTCCCATTACATGTGTAACTATCCCAAATAAAATTCAACTTCAAAACTATCCCAATTCGGATCTGATTGCACACTAAAAAGTATGGCCCTAATTACCCTACTTAAGCACACAATCAGAAGCTCTCCTTCTAGGATTTCTTTATATACATATAGAACTTAATCATTGTAGATTGACTAACCTTAATTCCACTTTTAAGTTAAGGTTTTACCCTCCTAAACATGACCTAATTCTGACCCCGTATTTACTGTTTTGAAAACTTTTTTTGTAACCAACATTTGACCAACTTCCAGAACTCAAAATCATTCGAGGCCAGACTTTTTGATAAATAGACTCTTTGAACTACAATTTAGGCTTTTGAATCATATCAAAACACGTTTTTAACATCTAGATATCCATCAGTTGAACACAGCCCTAAATTTTGCTCAACTCTAAATCATGAATAAAAGCGATCTAACTCTAACAACTTACACCAATAAGATCCTAATTAAACCCTAAACACTCTAGCATGATTAATACGTCCTTATTTACAGAAGTTTTTAAAACCCTAAAGATCCACCATAATAATTGTTACATGATTTAAAGAAACTAAACAACTAGGGTTTACGAACATACCTAAATCCTTGATTCTCGAACACTAAATCACCAACTTGTTTTTGATTAAAAAAAATCTTTTTTTTCTTCTTCTTGAGGGTTTCGGCCAAACAACAAAAGAGAGGAGAGAAAAGTATTTTAGGAATTTGTTGATCTTATATTTATACTACCTAGAATCCTAATTGTAATCAGATTTGTTTCTTTTTTTTCTTTTTTTATAACCGATCCAATCACCTTCCTTTTTTAATTAATTAATTTTTTTTTATATTTTCCTATACAAATTCATTCTCCCCCTCCTATATATATATATATATATTTTTATTTTATTTTATTATTAATTAACTAATTATCTTCATTACCTTAAGTTTTCATAAAAACCTAAGCTAATTTGGGTAAACCTTTTTACATAAATGCTACTTACTAACTTTCTAAAAATAACTTTTCATTTCACAATTTCACTTTCTATATTTAGAAAGTTTGCTACAAACTTCCATATTTCACTCACTTAACTTATCTCCTAACATAATACATTTCCTAAAACTGCTTAACACAAACTCATCTAACTATTTACATAGCATTGCATGCAATACGTTATTCCTTTCCATTGTCACTATACGTGACCAAATGGAATACTCATCATCAAACACAAACGCACTCAAAATGAGATGATCATACACCTCAAAATGATATCATGCACCTATTCAAACCACTTAGCACACATATTTAACACATAGCACAAAAGAAATCACACAAAAAAAACTCTTAGCCATTTCTAAAGACATCACTAACCTGATTAAATCACGGGTGTCACAGTTACAAATGCCGTTAGCTTGTTTAATTTGGTAATTAGATCATCAGAAGGGTTAAAATATGGAATAACAAGTCTTGAATCTAAATCTCTAGAAGATGGTTGCTGAATAGCAGGTGCTTGATAAGATTGCTGCAAAGCTGGTGCTTGATATGGTTGCTGATGAACCACTAGA
The DNA here is from genome assembly GCA_026074375.1 of Tanacetum coccineum. Classification (NCBI taxonomy): domain Eukaryota; kingdom Viridiplantae; phylum Streptophyta; class Magnoliopsida; order Asterales; family Asteraceae; genus Tanacetum; species Tanacetum coccineum. The sequence continues at coordinate 20,778 of BQNB010068879.1, forward strand.
GAGTTAGTAAAAATTTATGGCTGCTACTGTGATTGTTGTACTATTGGTGCATCATAAGAACGTTGTGGTGCAAGAGGTGAATAGTATTGTTGAGTAGCAGATGACAACTATGGATAATATTGAGTCGAGTTCAAACAAGATAGAGAATTAGCAACCAAGGCTATCTGATCCGGATACCTTTGTCTTGATAAATGAACTTCATTTGCATGAGCTTCATATTGCCTTAGATGAGCATACAAATGATCAAATTTAATGGTATGCATGTATTTTGCTAATTTGACATTCGTGACAAATTTTCTCCATTCAGGTTGAAGATGATTAACAAACTTTGTGTTGACTTGGAGTGGTTTCATTGTCATTCCAATCGTATGCATATCAATGATCAGCTTGGCAAACCGCATGTAATACGAATGAATTATCTCTTCAATCATGGAAGTGAATGTGTCAAAATCATCATACAACTTGGACTCTCGCTCTTGCAATGATATCTCAAAACCTTGAATGAGTAATTTGACTTTATCCCAAATCTGCTTTGCATGTTCATTATGATTAACCAAATTGTAAATATCTTGAGGTAAACCTTGCAAAACAATGTTTGTTGCCTTGATATCAACTAATTCTTGAATCTTTTTTTCATCTATGAGACCCAGTATATGTTTGTGCTCTGACCGTTGTTGGAGTAGTTTCATTTCCAGATTATACAATTGTTCCATATTGTAAAGGTCCGTTGAGAACTAAATCAACAAGTAACTTGCCATGTTCCTTGCCTTTGATATACAACAACATACGACTTGCCCATGAACTGTAATTAGTCTTATCGAGCATGGGGCAGTTGTCAGCCCTGGCAACAATGACATTTTCTGCTAATGATAAACTCATCTTGAGATACTTGAAGTGTGAAATGAAATGATTAGATCGATTCAGTGATTGAGGAGAATTGAGTTAAAGTGTTGTTGTAAGTGATTAGTGATTAGTGATTAAGTCTTAGTTATTTCATGGGATTTTACTAATCTTGATTAAACCAGGAAAATAAGTTAATATTTCACAGGATTTTACTAATCCAAGACATACCGTTAAAAGTAACTTTTTCTTGAAATTTACGTATTCCTTAGAAATTTCTTATGACATAAACCGCAGAGAAATGTTTTGACATAAACCGCAGAGATATGTTTTTACATAAACCGCAGAGAAATGTTATGTCATAAACCACAGAGAAATGTTATTACATAAACTGCAAAGAAATGTTATGACATAAACCGTAAAGAAATGTAAATTTTGGCAGAGTCTTGTTTCCTTAAGATGACATAAACCTTAGAAATTTGTAACCCTTGTGAAACATAAATCGCAACAATATGTTTTACATAAACCGCAGAAATATGTTAATACATAAACTGCAGAACACCAACATAAACCTCAGTATTCAAAACATATTCCTTAGTGTTCAAACATAAACCTCGTTATTCAAACTTTTCTAGAAAGCCAACTTTTAAATCGCTTAAAATCATACTTTTTAACGTTTTTGAATCAAAATCTTTTGTACAACTAACTATATCTAGGCTAGATACATCTTAAAAACACAAACTTTAAGGTTTTTCAACACAAAAAATTTTGAGTTTATAAAAAACGTACGAACATAAACAAAACCTTATAAAACCGTACAATTTGATCTAAAAACACACACACAAAGTCACACAATCACCCCATGGAGACTGATACCAATTGATGATATCACAAATCAAGACCTAGATGAGATTCTAAAGAGAAACTAGAGAGAGAAAGAGAGCGGATGGCACTTGTAGAGAGAGAAAGTAAAATAACATAAAATGGGAGTTCTTACAAATGACCAACACCCTCTTCATAGGATGGAGAGGGCTTATATAGTTCCTCATATGGATGGCAAGCCCATGGAAATTCCATGGGCTTGGCCTGATTAGCTTACACGTAACTGAACGATTGACTACGAGCTACAATATATTATTTTGGTAGTGATTGGGTCTTTTCTCGATTCCTAACAGTTTTTAATCAAAATCTTAAAAAAAGACCTAAATCCTAAATCACTCGTGATAAATGAAATTAAAAGTAATATGAAACAATATGTGGTCAAAAACATACCAAAGAGTTCAAGAATTAAAGAAGAAAATCAAAAAGAAGGGGTGTTCTTTCTCTTCTTGTTGTCGGCGTGAATAAGGAGGAGATGAGGAGAGAAAATTTTGTTTTTTAAAATTATTGGAATGTGATGGATTTTTGAGGTTTGGGTAAAATTTAGTCAGAGTTAGGCCCACATGATTTTATGATCCAATAAGAGTGATAGATGGTGATTTTTGATTTTGGATGAGATAGTGGATAATTGTGAAAATGTTAAAATGAATTTTGCATAGTTAACGAAGAACTAATCTTTGTTAGTTGGTTTAGAGATTTTATTTACAAATCAGATTTGTTATAGAAAGTTTAAGTTATACTTACGATAAGTAAAAACTTAATTTAGAAACCAATTAAAATTCGAATAAACATTTTAGTCTTTATGCTCTAACATCCCGAGTCCTAATATAAGATAGTTGAGGGTTTCACATTTTATAGGTTTGGTTAGAATGTCGGCGACATGTCTTTGGATGCGTGTTTTTCCATTAGAATGTTCCCCTTTCGAACAAAGTCTCGAAGCAAGTGATGACAAATTTTGATGTGTTTTGTTCGGGAGTGATGGATGGGATTTTTGCTTAGGTCTATTTCACCTTTGTTGTCACAAAGCACAAGAACATATTCACAATGAATGTCATAGTCTATCATGGCTTGCTTCATCCACAAAGCTTGTTGGCATGCCTTTCCGGTGGCAACATAGTCGGCTTCGGTTGTGGATATAGCGAGTGTCGTTTGTTTCTTACAACACCATTACGGTATACATCCTTCAACTAAGGTGCAAACGCCACTTGTGTATTTTCTATCGACGTAATCTCCGGCGTGATCTAAGTCGGCATAGAGACAAACTTTAATACCTAAGGCAGTTGTACCAAAGGCCTATATATTGAGTGCTCTTTATGTATCTAAAAATCCAAAAGAACAGCGTCCATGTGAGATTCCTTAGGATTGTCTTGGAATCGTGCACACAAAGATACACTAAACATGATGTCAGGTCTATAATCAATGAGATTTAATAGACAACATATCATACATCTACCTTTAGAGCTATCAACCGAAATTCCATCCTTCTCTAAGGTAAGTTTTAAATCAGTTGACATTGGTGTCTTGATGGATTTAGCATTTTCAAGATCAAATTTCTTAAGACAACTTCTTAAGTATGTTGATTCCGATATGAATATGCCATTGTCGCCTTGCGTGATTTGTAAGTTTAGTATAGATATAAGATCTCCCAAATTGTTCATGTTAAATTTATCATGCATGCAATTCACAAATTCATCACACAGAATTTAACATGTAGATCTAAACACAATATCATCTTTAAATATTTGAATGATGATTTGATGCTTGTCCTTTATCTTGAAAATTAATGATTTAGTTTTCATGACCAACACTATTATGCCATGATGCATTATCACGCTCAAGTCCATGCAAAGCTTAATTTATTTTGAAAACATAATTAGGTTTTTGAAAATCCACAATGTGTAACATATATCTTTTTTTAATGAATCGATTAAAGACACTTTTGACATCCATTTGTTACAATTTAAACATCCCACTACATACATATGCATGTAGTATATGTAAAGACTCAAGTTGTGCAATCAGGGCAAATATGGTGTTTATGGGTAATTCAGGTTGATTGGGTTCAGATGTTACTAACCTAGCGTGGTTTCTATAAACTATTCCATTTTCATCTAATATATTCTCAAAAGACCACTTTAATCCTATTATAGTATGACAACTAGGCGGTGAAACTAACTCTACATCGTTATGTGCGAGTTGGTTTAGTTCATGATGCATGGCTATTGTCTAACTTTCGTCTTTAATTGCCTCTTCTAAGTTCCTAGGTTCTAAGGTTGATATGAATGCAAATGAATTATTTTGAATTTGTTACCTAAGTGTTCTTTGATTTATATCACCCTATGACCTGATCAATAGGGTGGTTGCTAACTCCCTTTATGTTTTCTATCATAGGAATTATTTCTTCTAGGTCTTTTTTGGTTGATTGGTTTACATCAAAGTTTTGAATGAGATGTTCTTCCATTCTATTATCTAGTACCTTTGGTATATCTTCATCACAGATCACGTTGAAAGATTCGATAATCTTTAATGTTTCTTTGTTAAATACTATGTATGCTTTTGAAGTTTTGTAGTATCCTAGGAAGATGTTGTGGTAGGACTTAGTGTCATGTAGGCTAGTGTTTTCTATTTGATATCTATAACCAAAAACTCTAAAATATCCTAAGGATGACTGTTTGCCTCAAAGAATTTTGTATGGTGTTTTATCTAAGGTCTTTCTAATAGATCTATTGCGAATGTAGGATGCGTTTTTTATAGCATGACATCAAAAAATTTATGGAATGGATTGCTCATTTAACATTGTATGACACATCTCTTGTAATGATTGGTTGATCCTTTCAACAACCCCATTAGCTTGAGGAGTGCGAGGAGCCAAGAAGTTACGAGAGATTCCATGTTTTTCACAAAAGTCCTCGAATAGCACATTGTTAGTAAATAATTGATATGGGGTACGTAAGACTTCACAAGAAGTTTTACAATCCCCTAGGCAGTGTACCTAATCGTTGTAGTGTAGTATAAGCAAGACTCGGGGGGTTGTTATCGTTCTTTAGGGGAATAGGTTGGGAAGGCCTGATCATGGTCTAACAAAATTCTAGAGGTTGAGAGAAGATTATTTTTGTATTTTTATATTTAATAAAAAGCAGGTAAATATATGGTTTGAGAGGTTGGTTTGTTTAACTAATAACTAAACAAATTAATATCTAATCTACTGGTGATAACTTTTATGATAAGTAAATGTATTTATCTAATCATGCACTACTCCTCAGATTGCTTCTCCTAGATCTGTTGCTTTGTCACACTTGTGATGATCTGTGTAAGTATTTCCTAAGTCATGAACGGATTACACAAACCCACCGTCTATTTAATATTTTGTTAAGGCAACGCACAAGTATTATGAAGACCATTACAAGGCCCCTAAGAGTATATTAAATGCGTGTGAAATAACTTAAGAAGGATCAACCATATAATGGGTAAGGTAGTATGCATACTGTTACCGATGGTATCCTTTATACACTACTCGCGTTTCCCTAGACATATCAACAGCGATACAGACAAAGGCTGATTTTCTAAAACCTAACACGCACATTCATCAACAAAAAGCAACATCAAAAGGATCTACAACCTAATTTTCATGCAATCATAAATAAATACAAAGGAGGGTTTAGCCTCGCATGTTATAAATAAAGCAAGAAGATAAATTAATCAAACAATTTTTTGCTTTATTACATTACTTGTATTGTCAATATCTCAGTATGTCATGTAACTTGCATAACTAAAGTAGACGAGCTCACGCAACCTATCTATGACCATCCTATCTTCATATATGTCAAGCAAACATCATAACATGTCAAGTCAATAACATCATATCCCTTTTACAAGGTACATTATTCCTATAATGTACTATTCGCAATGTTATATCTAAACGGGCTTTAAACCGTTATCGGATGCCTCTAAACCCTAATTCCATGATTGATTAATATCTAAAGTGAATGCACAAGCTACTAAAGCATATGTACAAGCAATATAACATCTCATTTGAAATATAAAATCTCTTCAACTCAAAGTACAAATCTCTAAAAGCTCAATGTACAAGTCATTAAGCATGATCTCTAAAATAGCCGTTTTACCTCCGTTTTCATTCTAATTTCTTCACCACCACTTGTGTACAAGCTACTACACTCATTATACAATGTATAAACCCTAAATATTCTATTCATAAGCTTTCATACATCTTTTTATACTCAAAACCCTAATTCAAAACCCTAAACCCTAAAAACCGAGCTAGTTTCTGAACCATGACTCGTTTCTTCATTTTTATCCATTGTAAACCTAAAACAATACTTAAATAAGTTATAATAACATAAATTACAACATTATCAATCATAATCCATTATTATTTCATCATTCTACTTCAACTATACAAGAAACAAATCTAGAAAACCCTAATTGTACCCTAATTGTGATTTTGACCCGTTTACTCATTTTCAGACCATCTCATTCTCAAGTAAGCAACCAAGAGTCATTGTAAACCCATAAAATGAGTTTACAAACCTTTATCCATCATTAACCATCCTTTCTTCAACAATGTACAAGAATTACAAAGCTAGAAAACCCTAAAAGTATAATACGAGCCCTAATTCCAAGCCACGGCTTATTCTTTCAATTTCAACCTATTTTAACTTAAACCAATGACCAAAATTCATTGATAATACTTTATATAAGCCCTAGGATTTGTATTCCATCATTCCTAATCAAGAGTATGCAAAATATAAGCCAAGAAAGTCAAGAAAACCCTAAACGTGCCCTAATCAAACCCGTGACCTCATTTCTTCAATTCTAATCCATTTTAACCCAAACCAATTGCTAATCTTTGCTAATCCTTCCTATATCAGACCTTGGCTACATATATTAACTATCCTTAATCAAGTATACACGAAATAAAGACTTGAAAACTTGTGAAAACCTAGTCGAACACTAAAACAGACTCGAACCCTTTCATACTCAATTTTGACCCATTTTAAACCATTCCAAGTGCAAATAACTTATATGAACTCCTTCTAGAAACCCTCAAGCTGCTTACCCACCTGCTTAGACCATTCCTTGGTCAAAATTGAGAGCACATGGCCTCTCTTTTGCTTACTTCAGCCGCTGCAAGCACCAACAACATCCAACACATCAATCTACTTTCCTAGACCTCCACACCAGAATTTATAGCTTTAACACCTCCTTAACTAGACCCTCTATGTGTTAAGACCAGATCATGAAGCTTGCTTACTCATTATACCTTCAAATGGGTATAAATAGGGGCTTTGTGTGTTCATTCAAACTCGCACCCCCATCTTCTTACTATAACCCTTAAGGCAGCAATACTTTGCTCCCATATGATCCTAGGATCATAAAAGACATTCAAGAAGGAAGCCTTGAAGAAAATGAAGCCCGAGAGTCGTTACTCTAGCCGTACGAAGTCGAAAGCCTCGATCTCAACCCATTCCTAAGCCATAAGCTCAAACCAGGTTCTCTAAACTTATAATCTGCTCATGTAACATTATAATGTTCATATGATCTTGATAAAATCATAATATAAAGCTTTGAACTCAAAAACCTAAGTGTTATGCCTTTTTGATTCAAAATCGTACACCCAAAACCCTAATTTCATGTTTTTACTTAAACTATGGGTTAAACTTGTAAACTTTTGTTATAATCAATCCTAATAAGCTATTATAATGTTAAAAAAGTACTTTGATAAGTTATAAGAGAATTTGACCTTAAAACCCGCGTGTTTTCATTTTAAAACCCTAATTTGACCCGTTTTACCTTTTAGCTTAACGAATCGTTAAATTAAACTTATGTTGTGTTAAATCTTCCTATTTTAGTTTATTATAACTTATAAATGTCTATTGAAATGTTAAAATAAGCTTGCATAGCAATTTGGACATGATTTGTAATTATAATCCATGCAAGCAGTATATATCGTAATTTTCAAAAACTTATAACTAAAAAAACTAAAAGTGTCATTTTATCAAAGTTATAACTTCAGGGATCATTTATGTCACTTTCCAAAGTCCAAGGTTTATTTTGTATATCAATAAAAGTTGAAGGACCAAAGTCATAAAAATGCAAACCCTAGGGGTCTATTTGCAATTTTCCAAACCCCAAGGTCTAAAATGTAACATTTTGAAAAAGTATAAAATCATATTCAAAACATTACCAGACATAACTTTAATTAATGCTTGACGTGCTTAACATTTCCAGATATTGAATAAAATACTTAAAACTGCTTATGTTATAACTATTATATCATTCATCATCGATGTGCTTTCAAAAATCATGTCCCGGATTCATATCATACCACAATACTAGGGAGCTTCATATTAAGGAGTTTCATCTTGGTATTACGTTCTGACTGAGTTGTTGGGTTTATGATTTAAAGTGCCCTAGCTCCTCAAACGTTTACTGAATGACTTTTGAATTATGATGGCCCGAACGGTGTTATGATAATTTTAATATCAAAACCGACATCGATGTAAAATCTTACATATTCAATCAAACTAAGACTTGACATATATTACCCCAGGTTGCCCGTGACGAAGCCGTTACTTTCATTTCATATACATTTGCTATCAATTTCCCTATAACTGTTCAGGTGAGTTCATAGCCTCGCATTTCAATCTTTTTATAAACCCGTAAGGGTGATACATGCTATAAACATGAATGCAATTATTTCTGTATGCTATTTCAATTTACTATTGCCTATGTAACTGCTTTGCCTTTAAGTCCCCATAATCATAAACCATTAATTACTCTCCGTAGTAAGCGTGAATGATGTGAATAGATCTATTTGGGCTGGACTCCCCGTTGGTATACCCAATTACGTGTAACCAATTGCACATCATTAGAAATCATGCTGGTATTTTGGCAAAGGTACCCGCAGGGGCTATAACGTATCACCATACCTTAAGGCTTCGGATTCATGAGCTAATGACAATAATAAATATGTTTTTAATACTGGGTGTATATCAACGTAACCCAAATACCGCATTTGCATTCAAATTATATTACTTAAACCTATGGATTTCACTCAACCTTTGTGTTGACTTTTTAGCATGTTTTATCTCAGGTAACTAATGGCATGGAGTGGCGAGGACATGAAGATGGAAAAACCGTTATCATTCAAACTTTATTGTATAGATTTTGGGAACCTCTCGTTTGTAAAAACTCTGAAGAAATAATGAATGATAACTTATTTTCATAAACGACTCTTTTTGATTCATTTTCTATGATTATGACTATTGTACCTTGAAGTAATACATCAGATTAGCTTTCGCTGCTATATGTAACAATGGGGGTGTTACATAGGATTATGTTTTTTCTTTCCTAATGGTGAAGCACTATCATTCGTGTTGTAGCAGGTTGTGGAAAACTAGAAAGGGGGTTGAATAGTTTACCGCTTTTTAATTTAAGATTTTAAAGTGTATATAAAACTTCTAGATTCGACTTTATGTGAATTCAATACTTGCACAATATGAACAATATACTTATCTAAACAATAAATAGGATAATATGAAAAAATAATGTAAGACAAGAGATAAGAGTAAGAACAATCAAACCACAAC
>BQNB010068880.1:0-33690 GCA_026074375.1 Tanacetum coccineum
TATATATATATATATATATATATATATATATATATATATATATATATATATATATATATATATATATATATAGATATATTTTATAGGTCGTGATCGTGTTCGTTGATTTTCCGTGGATTAAGGTGAGTTCATAGCCTCACTTTTGAACTGTTTTAAATGTTTTTAAACCCGCGAGGAGGATACTTGCTTGTTTTGAAAATGAGAATGCAATGTGTTTTGATAATAAATATGATTCCATTCACTATTGAGTATATGTCTTTTACTGTGTGGCCGTTAATTGCCTTGTTGATGGTGAACGCTAATGCATTAAATAGATCTATTGGGTTTGACAACCCTGTCCGGGGTATGAATCCGAAGGTGAGCACCCTGTAACAGACATTTTGTAGTTAGTATTAGGAGAAGTGGCATACTTCTCGGACATAATTTCGTCCTACGGGATGAATGTGTTAAGTTTCGGTACATGGGCTCATTTAGTTGGAAATCATTATTTTTATAACTTGTCTTACGAGCAATGTTATATGTTCTATTGAACCAAATATGCGTTCTAACTGTTATTTGTAAACTCTATGAATTCACTTAACGTTTTGTTGACGTTTTTAAGCATGTATCTCAGGTTAGGTATTGTTGATGGCTTGGATGGGACGGAATGCGGATATCAAGGACGGTGCCTCGGTGAAGCAGTGTCATAAACTAAATTAATGTTTTAGAAACCAAGTCGTGTTGTGACTTTTAGAAATAAATTTTTATGTTGGTATTGGGACCTATGTAACTCTGATCTTTCTAATAAATGAAATTGTGTTTTAAAAACGTATCATTGAACGTTTACTGGGACTCGTGTGCATGTATTATGAAGTAGCACCCCAAATGTTGTATTCCGATGTGTATCGTAGTTTGGGGGTGTTACATATACCGATCAAATATCAGGGGAGTTTCTCATTCTAATTCTTTTTAATTCTCGTATTTAATGCTTTATCTATACAAAATAGGACGTTGTATAATTCAAGAGGGGGATGGAATTATAATGTTTACTTGTCCTATTTTTCACATTAAAATGCTTAAATTATGCTCAAATTTAAAAAAAATTCAAGCATACTTTTGTGAAATTACATGTTACATAACTCGCACACAATAAACCTTATTAGATATTATGAGGATTTAACCTTACCCGTTTCTAAATATTTACCCAAATTCCACAAAATATGAGTGTGTCGGTGATGTAGTAGACTTTAGAACTTGGCTTGGTATATCACTCGAGATCACAGTGATGAGTACTACGGATTTAGATAAAGTAACTTGTTTAAATTGGTAAAATTTTAGGATTACACCTAAAAAGCCTATTCATGTTGTTTATTAACTAACTATATTGGTTAGTTAACCCCCATATAAACCCTTTGTTTACTCTCACTTTAAGAGTAAAATACCCCTAGAACAACCCGTAGAGCCAATCCTTTAGGAATTACACCAATTGTTTGTTTTGTTACACCTTTACACCTTAGCCTACCCTGTTAGATTAATTCTATTTACAATTGCTAGTTGCTTAAAGTGTAAAGTTTGTATTTCCTGAGTCTTGTGTCATTTTCTATCTTTGGTACGGTTGGAAGAATTTGCACATCGCAAATGGGAATGTATAATGTAGTCAAAACTTATGTATTTTTACTACCATCGCAATTAATGGTACGTCTTAAGAATGAAGAATTATCGAAGGAATTATCTGGAATTATTATGATCGTGAAGATGGTGAAACTACTCCGAGTTTCGTATATAGTTAGATGCAAAAAAATCGAAAAAATTAGAAAAATCACAACAAAAAAGACAAGAAAAGTTTAAAGATAATCGTTTCGCAATTACCGAAGGAATTACATGAAGAATCGATTATTCGTTGATACAAAACAACGATGTAGAGTATTGTATAAAGTGGTAGATATCGCCACGTACCTTGTAAAGTATGTAAAGTATGGGATGATAGGGAAGTTGACCGTTACGGGAACGCCAACTTAGGCTGTTGTTTTTTATCTATGATCAAGATGTTTGTAAATAGCTGTGTCTTTATCATGGTAACGGTCGGGAAAAAGTGTCTAGCAACTTGTATTTTAGACTTTAATCTATTTGTTTTGTAATTTTTATTTAACAATAATTTATTTCCCTTTCCTAATCATTAACCATGGGTTTTACGCGAATGAGGATGTGATCGAACACACATGTCTATTCCTTCGTTACGGCCATGTATGTGTGCTTCAGCTGCCTTGTTGGTGTGCTACTTTTGGTGAAAGATTGTAGAATGATCAACCCTTAACCTTACAATAAAATCTTATTTTACCCTTATAAACATGTTACTCCTTAGCTCTAGTGGTGGAGATGTGTATCCTTGCCAAGCTTATAATAGAATACTCGTCACGGCCGAACAATTGAGCGAATTAGTTACATGTTACCACATAGATTAGTTGAGTGATTTGAGTGTTTTCATCTTCCTATTTCGTGAGGTGTTTGGTTGTGTACTTGTAATAGATCAAATAAATGCTTTAATGGAAAATATCCTTAGGGATACATTTTTGTAAACTTCTAAAGGCTACTTGAGGACAAGTAGGATTCAAGTGGGGGGATATTTGATGACATCAAATAACGTCTATTTTATAGCATCATTTATCCTATGTAATTAACCCATTTTGTATAATTATTGCAAAGAATTGTTACTTAATCGTTTGTATTTAAGAATTGCAGTAATTATGGAGTACTTGGTGAATATTAGCAAAAGGCCCGCATTCTGGAGCTTAAAATAAGATATTTTGAAGATTACTGTTCTGACAACCAATACGCCGTATCCATCAAGGAAGATATAGCGTATATGTGCCCGCACTCACCAAAGACCACGAAGGAAACAAGATCAATATGTTGTATCCAAAGAAGACCAATACGCCATATTGGAGATATAGAAGGTGAATATTCTGGAAGATATCAAACGTGGTCCCTACTCCAAGAAACCCCCAATACGTCGTATTGAACCCACTTGATACGCCGTATCGCACCGACTCCAGACCCTATAAATAGAAAACTCAAAAATGAGTTTTAAGTGTGCTAAATCATATTCTCGATACCTAAACCACAAAAGTTGATTTTCAGAGGAAAAAAAGAGCAGAAAAGGTCTTGCAACGCGATCCAATCCATAGGAGACACTGTGTAATTTCTTTTACTTTTGTAATTGTTCAGTTTTTGGTATCATTCGTTAACTTGGTTAGTTTACCTTGGCTAGACCATTACTCTTGTATTAATTATGATATTTGAAGGCTAATACCTTCGGGTATTAGCCATTATAATAAAGATCTGAATGTTTGGTTTTGTTTATATCTCGATTGGTATGCTTATTTATGTTTATCACATGATACTTGTTTACGTGCTTTAATATGCGACCTATCATTCAACTGGATCTAGTGATACGTACCAAGTAATCTAGATGTCGGGATAGCTCTCCATATAGTAATTTATATATCTAGACCAATAGGATCACAAATAACGACCTATCTTTGCCTTTATATTATGAGCTTAGTTGGACCAGTAGGTGACCCTTGGGATCAACGAGTACATTCTAATTAATTGGTAAAGACTTGGTTAGTGGACTACTAGTGTGTATATTGCCGTTAAGCAGTAAGTGGGTAAAGTCTCTATGAGTTAGGGTTTAACAAGATCACCATTGCTTTAATCCCTAAGATAGATTATAATCAGCAAATAAGGACGCTTTATGCGGATACGTTAATTATGACATAATTCTTCGTATCTAGGTCTTAGGAAGAAGTCCCGTCTAAGTCTTAAGAATGATATGCCGCCTCGAGATAAGTAATCATTGCACTGAATAAACAAACCAACTTCTAATCGCATTAATGATGGCTAATATAGTTTTCTATTATAAGGCTTGACCGCTCTTTTGTCTTCTGTTAATTTGCTTGCGTCTATTTAAGTGTCTTGAATTGGTTTTAGTCACCACCAAACCCGTGCCCGTCTCTCAAGCTGAAACCCCCCCCTTTACCTGTTAGAACTAGATTTAGGACTAACATAGGTTTAGCATAGATTTTACTTAGATTAGAATTAACCTAGATTAGTTAACCAAAATATTAATAAATTGAAATATTTAACCTCGCTTCAAGTGTTCGACACCCTACTTACCACGAAACTACCATCGATCAGGTACATTGCCCGTTATAGTGTTGTTTTTCATTGAGTCGACAAAATATAAATTTAAAACTTAAACTTTCATAAATAAACACCACACAATGACACATCATCTAAGATCGACCTGAGATATGGTTATCACTAACTCAAAGTTTAGGAGGAAGACATTTTAAAGACAGCGTTAGAACACGCTACGGTCACTATGAGTTTCAAGTGATGTCATTTGGACTGACCAACACATCGGCGGTATTCATGGATCTGATGAATCGAGTGTGTAAGCCATATCTGAATAAATTTGTGATAGTCTTCATCAATGACATTTTGATCTACTCCAAGAATAAGAAGGAGCATGAAGAGCACCTTAAGTTAATTTTAAGATTACTTAAGAAGGAGGAATTGTACGCCAAGTTTTCAAAGTGTGAATTTTGGCTTTCAAAGGTATAATTTCTTGGTCATATGATTGATAGTGAAGGCATTCACGTGGACCCAGCTAAGATTGAGTCAATCATGGATTGGGCATCGCCCAAGACTCTAACAGAGATTCATCAATTCTAGGTCTTGCTGGCTATTACCGACGATTTATCGAAGGTTTCTCAAAAATTGCCAAGCCTATGACAAAGTTAACACAAAAGAGTATGAAGTTCGATTGGGGTGAAAAGGAAAAAGTTGCATTTCAACTGTTGAAATAGAAATTATGTAGTGCATCGATTTTGGCTTTATCCGAAGGTAGTGAAAACTTTGTGGTTTATTGTGATGCTTCTCACAACGGGTTATGCGCAGTGTTGATGCAAAGGGAAAAAGTCATAGCCTATGCGTCACGCCAAATCAAGATTCATGAGAAGAATTACACTACACATGACTTAGAACTTGGAGCGGTAGTATTCACTCTTAAAATGTGGAGACATTATTTGTACGACACGAAGTGCGTTGTGTTCACTGATCATAAGAGTTTACAACATATTCTTGATCAAAAGGAGTTGAACATGAGACAACATCGATGGTTAGAACTGTTGAGTGACTACGATTGCGAGATTCGTTATCATCCGGGGAAGGCGAATGTGGTGGCTGATGCGCTAAGTCGAAAGGAAAGGATTAAGCTACTATGAGTTCGAGCCTTGGTTATGACTATTAGTTTAAATCTTCCTAAGCGAACTTTAAATCCTCAAGCTGAGGCAAGAAAAGAGGAGAATTATGGAACCAAATATTTGTGTGGTATGATTAAGAAGCTTGAGCCTCGTGCTGACGGAACATTGTGTTTAAGGAATATGAGTTGGATACCCTTTCTTGGTGACTTAAGAGCTTTGATTATGCACGATTCACATAAGTCAAAGTATTTGATTCATCCTGGATCGGACAAGATGTACCATGATCTGAAGAAACTGTATTGGTGGCCCAATATAAAAGTTGAGATTGCCATCTACGTCAGTAGGTGTCTGACATGTGCCAAAGTCAAGGCCGAATACCAAAAACCATCTAGTTTGTTGGTTCAACATGTGATCTCGGTATGGAAATGGGAAAACATTACAATGGATTTCGTTACTAAACTGCCAAAGACATCGACTGGTCAAGACACAATTTGGGTAATTGTCGACTGCCTTACTAAATCCACTTATTTTCTACCAATGAGGGAGAACGAATCAATAGAGAAGTTGACTAGACAATACTTGAAAGAAGTAATCACGAGGCATGGTGTGCCAGTTTCGATCATCTCTGATCGAGATGGCAGGTTCACCTCTCAATTCTGGCAATCGCTTCAGAAATCTCTAGGTACTCAATTAGATATGAGTACGGCTTATCACTATAACACCCTATGTTTTAGGGTCATTTACGTCATCAATAAATTCACAAGTTATTTTTAGTATTGTACGCGTTTGCTTTTAAATCATAATCGTTAAGTTAAATCGTGTAAGCTAAAAATGATTATTCAATGTAAACGGGAATCAAACGACTAAACGTTTACGTCAAGCAAGTATTAAATAATTATTTTGAGAATAATTATGGGCTTTGTTCATTGTATTTTATTGGTTGCGTAAATTGATTACGTTTCGCGATAAAATACGTTTAGGCATTCCCGGAACCACCAAAACTTTTCTACGCTTCAAAAAATACCCACATTTATACGCAATACTCAAAAATCACTAAAATATATCATACATATACATGTTAGGCCGGATATGGTCTTATGATATCAAGAAATGTCTTAAAAAATTTGCAACTTGCAATGTACTACACCATTTCAATTAAACCATGAGACTTTTGCAAGCAAGACCCATGCCTAGACCATAAGGACTTCCCTTAATTCCCTCATTATGTCTTTCATGTATCTAGTCTTGATTTCATCTAGGTCCAATATGTATATAAAGGAAACACTAGATATTTTAACACATATCATATCATTTTCATAGTGAAAAATCAACTCTTTTCTCTCTTTCTTATGGTACAACCCACGGCTCACCCCTAATTTTTACCAAATCCATACCAAAATTTATCTAACACATTTACAAGTAATCCCACATGATATCTAAGATAACCTAAGGTGTTTGCAAGGATTGGTTTAAGCATTTACAAGGGTTAAGCAAGGATAAAGCAAGATTAGGGTTTCTTGAAACCTAGGGTTTTCTTGGTGTTGCAAGCTTGGGTTTTTCATCTAAACAAGGGTTTAGATTGTGTTGGTTATCATCATACATCATTATAAGGTTATCTAAAACCCTTTATGGATTTACATTTATCATTTTATACATATGTTAGTTTTATATAGCAAAATCACTATTTAGGACTTTTAAACATGTAAAAAGGGTTTTTACTTGTGATTATGGATTTTTACACTTTTACACATGTTATGTTAATGGTAATATCATGTTAAAATGGGGTTATAAGTATTGTACAATCTTGGTTTAAGTATAAAAAGTTCAAGTATAAACTTGTAGTTAAAAAGTTACTTAAGGAAAGTTTATATTTTCATGTGATGTTAATGACTTGTAAATCTTGTTATCATGGACATTTTTGGAAAAAATATAGAAAAATGGACTTTATTATGTATATGACTTATGATATAAAGTGAGGTGGAATACTTGTAGTAATTTACTAAATAGAAAAGTACATAAAACAAGTTATAAAAATGAGTACACATAAGTATTGTAAAGGGGCTGTTTTGGTTCGTGTATTATGACATCCAACCTATGTATTAGAAATATAGTACACCTCATGACGATTCCAAAAATGTAAGAAACTTGAAAAACGGATTAATAACGAAAAAGATACAATAAATATACGTTTTACGTTAATACCGGATTTATAAAATAAATTTTATAAAAAGTTACTGTTCATCAGGGAAATTTATTTTGGAAAACATCATTTATATGATAAAGCTTTTAATTACGAGAACGTACTCGAAAGAATCGCTAAAAACGGAGCTATAACGAATAAGATACGCCGTTTACGGGTTTTACGATAACTAAAACTATAAAAATAAGTATATAACTGGTATGAACAGTAAAAATTACTGTTTATCAGAGGACTAAAAATATAAAAATGTCAAATTTTGATAACTCGTCTTAATACGAAAGCGCGGACATAAGAAACGGGCTTAAAACGCGAAAGTTACACACTATTTTACACTTGTGCACTATTTCCTGACGTGAATAGTGTTGGTTCGTTTTTAATAAAAAATTTTGCGAAACTTTTTAGAATCACTTAAATAATATTTATACTTGTTTTAAACTTTATAAATATTATTTTATAAAGGCGATTAAATCATTTAACGATTACGAGAATACAAATACATGATTAATATGTATTAAATGCGATTTAATTTCACAAACTCGATTAGATGGTGATGTAGCTATATAGAATTATATATGATGTTAGTTAATCAAGGTACTTAGTACTTATATGACCTATAATTGTTTAGGTTGCATTCGGGCGTTTTAGTGACGCATTTTCAGTTGTGAAGTATATTATTGATTAACTCACTCGAGGTGAGTTCATAGCCCCATGTTTTACTGGTTTTAAATATATTTTTGGGGTGAGAACATGCTTTGTTTTACAATTGGACGCAAGTAACTTTGAAATACTTACTGTTTTGGATATTGTATACCATACAATACTTAGTGTTTTGGATATTGTATACCATGCAATACTTACTGTTTTGAATATTGTATACCATGCAATACTTACTGTTTTGAATATTGTATACCATGCAATACTTACTGTTTTGGATATTGTATACCATGCAATACACACTCTAAACAATTGTGGTCCTACACTCATACATTTTACAAACCTATGAATTCACCAACATTATTGTTGACGTTTTAAAGCATGTTTTTCAGGAGGTCTATAAGGCACGAGGTGCAAGGGATACATTGGTGGTCGTTATTTTGGAAGTCAATAGCATTAAAGATTTGGTTGCATTACATATTTGGGGAAAACGTTTGTTTTCGAACTAGAATCTTTGTATAATTTAACAATGAACAAGTATAGCTTCGGGCTTTTGTAACAAACACTTTGCTAAATCTAATGTATCGGTTTTAAACGACACTTTTAAAGGTCGTTCTCATATCTTGTGCAATGGTATTATGAAGTAACGCTCCCAAACCCATATTCCGCTGCGACCCATTTTGGGGGTGTTACAGATTGGTAATCAGAGCCAAGGTTATAGAGAACCAGGTCAAATGTTTTGCTGGACTATAACCGTTTTCAAATATTGCATTCATACAAAGGGGTTTTTCACGGGACACACATACACTAGTTGTTTGCATTAGTTGGTCTTACTAGATGCTTACATGATTCATATACGTGTTTATATTATAGTACGTACATTACTATAAGAGCCTTACATATATATGCAAAGATGAGTTTGCATTCTTTCGCATACTCTACAATTATTTATATAAGGGTTATTTATATAAATATTGGAACATTTCTTTAGGCGAGGTAGTACTATAAGCTTGTAGGTCCTAAGCGCTACATAAACGTTAAGCTATCAAGTATGATATCTTACCATCGTTCATTTATGCCATGAGCGCACATTCATATTTACCATACATCATCTCACAACACTCTATTTTTGGAGCGTGACGAAGATAACTAAACTAATCTAATCTTATTACTCTTCTGATTTTGAAGATAATGCCTCCAAGGAAAGTACCCAAAACTAGAACCACCCCAGCCACAACAACTACCATCACATCTGTCACCAATGCCCAGCTTCAGACAATGATTGACCAAGGTGTTACTACTGCACTGGCAGCACGTGATGCAAACAGGAATGGCGATGACAGCCATACTTCAGGAACGGGTGTCAGAAGGACTGAACGCGTTGCTCGAGAATGCACTTACCAAGACTTCATGAAGTGCCAACCTCTATATTTCAAAGGCACTGAGGGAGTTGTCGAACTAACTCAATGGTTTGAAAGGATGGAGACTGTGTTTCGCATAAGCCACTGCTCTGTGGAGAATCAGATCAAGTTTTCCACTTGTACTCTTTTAGCAGGTGCTCTGACGTGGTGGAATTCCCACGTTAGGATTGTTGGTCATGATGTTGCGTATGCAATGACTTGGACAGAACTGAAAAAGAAAATGACCGACAAGTACTGTCCAAGGAACGAGATGAAGAAGCTTGAGGCTGAGTTGTGGAATTTGAAAGTAAAAGGTACCGACGTAATAGGGTACAACCAACGTTTCCAGGAACTAGCATTGTTGTGTGAATGTTTCCTGAAGAGTCTGACAAAGTTGAAAGGTATGTCGGTGGGTTGCCCGACATGATTCACGGAAGTGTTGTGGCGTCAAAACCAAAAACCATGCAGGAAGCTACTGAAATGGCAACAGAGTTGATGGACAAAAAGATCAGCACTCTTGCTGAACGTCAAGCTGAGAATAAGAGGAAACTTGACAACAACAACCAAGCTCAACAACAATCTCCCAAGAGACAAAATGTGGCTCAAGCTTACGCCGCTGGGACTGGTGAAAGGAAGGAGTATGCTGGAACTCTTCCATTGTGCAACAGGTGCAAGCTGCACCACAATGGGCCATGTAATTAATGAAGTGCCAGGAATTGCAAGAAGATTGGCCACATGACTCGGGATTGTAGGAATCCTGCTGCCGCTAGGAATCAAAGAACCCTCACTTGCTATGAATGTGGGAATCCAGGGCACTACATGACGTATTGCCCAGAGCCTAAGCGATCCAGAACTATGGAGGAAACCAGGGCTGAAGGTACTAGAGCACGTGGAATGGTTTGTTGCCTTTGGAGGAGGAGAAACCGAAACAAGACATTTAACACATTGAGGATGAGATTGAGCTTTTAAAAGAGAACAGTTGTCAGCTTTTTGCTAGTAAACCCTAAGTTGGAACTATCTTAAACTTTATCTCCTTTAGGAGTTCTCGTTGGCATTTCTCTCTAATGTTCGTTGTACGATTGACTTTAAATTAAAAAAAAAAAAAAAAAATCTTATCACTTATCGTATTATAAAAAAAATTGTCAATATTAACTTAGATTCCTTATTTACTCTTGCAAACTACTCTTACGAATATCAAGAATATCATAAACACCATTTTGATGAAAAATGTAGCAATGCATCATTTAGTCCCTCAATTTATACCATGGCCCTGGATCCAATATGTATAATTCAGGGAAAGTACCTTGCCGTGACTGGAGGAGTAGTCACCTTAAAAACTTTGGTTCAAAAACGACAATTTTCTTATTTATTATAAGTTCTGCGTGCGTTATATTCATAAAAAAAATTTTTTGGTAATCATCGCCGAGAAACATAATGTAATTAATATCACTAAGTAAAAAACTCTTACACCACCTACTATATAAAGTCAAACATCATTTTTTTTTCAAGAATTTCCTATGGTCCAAAAAGTCAAGACGCATCCCTAGTCACCCTAGGACGATCCACTAACAAGTTTACTCGCCATTAAGGAATATACCAATTCATCATTTTTGACGAATACGTAATACCATAGATCTTGGTAGTTACGACACCACCATAGGTATAAAGTCGTTATCACTCTAAGAAAGATGTTATAATTGACGCGTTAGCAACAAAGGGAAAAAGAGCCGGCTAGAAGGACGGAGCTTTGGTTAGCGATAATAAATATTAATCCAACATCACAAATCCTGAACACTCAAGTTAAAGCACACAAAAGGGGAATGCAAATGAGTTACCAAGCATGGTAACGAAATATTCAAATGACATAAAATAAAAATAACAAATAGAATTGTTGCCACAACATCCGTTTATTATCTTAGAAATAAGATTACATAAGGACATAAAGGAAATAAAAGCTTTATTACAACCCTCCCTTAGCAATAATATCTATTTCTTCCAAAGGAGATCTACGCCGATTGCAAGAACGATGAGGGGCACGAGAATAGCTAGAATAAAGGCCAAATACTGAAATCCTTCTTCGTATGGGAAGTAGGCAAGATAAATGCCGAGTGCTATTGCGGTCGCCATCACCAAGAGCGTGATGATGTGCAACATTTTTGAGGATTGGATAAGAGAAAATGTAAGTGAAAGATTAAGTGTTGTATGGAGAAATGGAGGATAAAATTTGGTATTTAAAAAGAGGAAATAGCCGTTGGGGCTACTGTTCATAGCCGTTGGAGTTACTGTTCATAAAAAAAATTACCCACACCTCTTCACAAAGACCGCACCATCGTCAAGTGTCGCGTCTTAAGCCTTGAGGACAAGGCTCACTTAACAGGGGGAGACTATAACACTACGTGTTTTAGGGTCATTAATGTTGTCAATAAATTCACTATTTATTTTCAGTATTGTACGCGTTTGCTTTTAATTTCATGTATTAATTAAAATCGCGTAAGCTAAAAATGATCGTTCCATGTAAACGGGCATCAAACTATTAAACGTTTACATCAAGCAAGTATTAATTAATTATTTGAGAAAATTATGGTCCTTGTTCATTTTATTTGTTCGGTTACGTTTAAAACGTTTATGTTGCTTTCGCGATAAATACGTTTAGCATACCGGAACCACAAAAATAATCTACGATTCACAAATACCAAAAATTATACCCAATACCCAATAGTTTTATTAAAATATACCCTGTTAATGTCATATGTCACTTTTGTGCATAAAAAAAACTTAAAACACGGCATAAAAATGCTCTCAAAATTCACACTTCTTTAAACAAATAGCTACAACTACTAACTTAATGTAAGTCTTACAAGATATTAAGCTTAATATCAAAAAGGGGCTTCTATAAACACTCCCCCCCATACAACGGCACAACAAAACAAAGGGAAAGAAGCACTAATTTCCACAACTTGGTCTTGTACAACATCTTCCTAATTAAAAACCTTCTGTCTTTGACTATGTTTAGGACCAAACATCTTCCTTGTTTTTCTCTCTTTATCCTAAGGACTTCATGGGAGACTTTGACTAGTCCAAGTTGCATATAAGCAAGTATCTAGCAAGAACACATACATATCATTTTCATAAGGTGAAAAACCAACTTTTCTTTCCCTTTTTCCTCTTTGAAGCCCACGGCTACAAACACCCCAATTAGACAATCCATAGCTTGATTTTCTAAGACCATACAAGCATACACACATCCTTACTATGATAACCTAAGGTGTTTTGAAGGGTTGGCTAAGCCTTTTCAAGATTTAATCAAGTGATTTCAAGGTTAGGGTTTTCTTGGAAAACTAGGGTTTCAAGTTGTGTAAGCTTGTGTTTGTAATATAAACAAGGGTTTAGATTGTGTTTTACATCATCATACATCATTATAAGGTTATCTAAAACCCTTTATGGATTTATATTTATGATTTTATGAGTATATATGTTCTATGTAGCAAGAATCACCATTTAGGACTTTTAAACATGTAAAAAGAGTTTTTACTTGTGATTATCAATTTATACACTTTTACATATGTTATGATGTTGTTAATATTATGATATAATGGAAGTATAAGTGATGTACCATGTTGGTTAAGTATAAAATGTATATGTACAAATTAGGGTTTTAAAAGTACTTAAGGAAAGTTATGTTTTCATGTGATGTTAATAACTTAAATCTTGTTATCATGGACATATGGACAAAGGGTGGACTAAGGACATTATTATATGTATGACATAGTATATAAAAGGTGTATGAAAGACTTGTGATAAATTTACTAAATAGGAAAGTACAAAAAATCAAGTTTACCAAATGTTTTTTATGAAAAAACCTCCAAATTTCTGTTTGGATTCGACACATAAACCTGCGTATATTATGGTTTTATAAGATAATACGTCTTCATGGACGATTCCAAAAGCTAAGAAACTCGAAAAAACAGGGACTATCACGAAAAAGATACGCTAAATTACGAAGTTATACGTTAATTAAACGAGTTTATAAAATAATCTTTTATAAAACAAGTTATAAACTTCTACACAAACAGAAGGTTGATATTTTTATTAGTTCACACAAAACTTTGGATTTCAAAAATGTAGAAGCAAAATTTCAATCGATAACGAAGGAGTTATGAAATACGCGAGTTTACGACAATAAATACTTTTATAAAACTATTTTTATAAAAGTTACTATTCATGACAGAAACTTCTATTTTGTAAACCTCATAAATAAGTAGAACTTTTAATTACAAGAACGTGCTTCAAAAATAATCGTAAAAGCGGTAGCTAGCGCTATAAGAATAAAATACGCCATTAACGGGTTTTACGATAACTAAAACTATAAAATAGTTTTATAACTGACGTGAACAGTAAAAATCACTGTTCATCAGAGGACATGAAATACAAAAATATCATATTTTGATACGTTATCTTAATACGAAAGCGTGGGCATAAGAAACGCAATAAACGGACTTGAAACGTGAAAGTTATGTCATTTTTACCAAAGGTATATTTATAAATGTATTAACTTTATAAAGATGATTTTACTAAAACGCTTAGATGGTGATTAGCTATATAGAATGATATATGATAGTAGTTACCCAATGTGATTAGTACTTATACGACCTATAATTGTTTAGGTTGCATTCGGGCGTTTTAGTGACGCATTTTCACTTGTGAAGTATATTATTGATTAACTCACTCGAGGTGAGTTCATAGCCCCATGTTTTACTGGTTTTAAATATATTTTTGGGGGTAGGGAGACATGCTTTGTGTACAATTGGACGCAAGTAGTAACTTTGGCAATACTTACTGTTTTGGATATTGTATACCATGCAATACTTACTGTTTTGAATATTGTATACCATGCAATACTTACTGTTTTAGATATTGTATTCCATGCAATACTTACTGTTTTGAA
This sequence comes from Tanacetum coccineum, assembly GCA_026074375.1. Classification (NCBI taxonomy): domain Eukaryota; kingdom Viridiplantae; phylum Streptophyta; class Magnoliopsida; order Asterales; family Asteraceae; genus Tanacetum; species Tanacetum coccineum. Next base: position 14,446 of record BQNB010068880.1, read on the forward strand.
TATTGTATACCATGCAATACTTACTGTTTTGGATATTGTATACCATGCAATACACACTCTAAACAATTGCGGTCCTACACTCATACATTTTACAAACCTATGAATTCACCAACATTATTGTTGACGTTTTAAAGCATGTTTTTCAGGAGGTCAATAAGGCACGAGGTGCAAGGGATACATTGGTGGTCGTTATTTTGGAAGTCAATAGCATTAAAGATTTGGTTGCATTACATATTTGGGGAAAACGTTTGTTTTCGAACTAGAATCTTTGTATAATTTAACAATGAACAAGTATAGCTTCGGGCTTTTGTAACAAACACTTTGCTAAATCCAATGTATCAGTTTTAAACGACACTTTTAAAGGTCGTTCTCATATCTTGTGCAATGGTATTATGAAGTAACGCTCCCAAACCCATATTCCGCTGCGACCCATTTTGGGGGTGTTACAGATTGGTAATCAGAGCCAAGGTTATAGAGAACCAGGTCAAATGTTTTGCTGGACTATAACCGTTTTCAAACATTGCATTCATACAAAGGGGTTTTTCACGGGACACACATACACTAGTTGTTTGCATTAGTTGGTCTTACTAGATGCTTACATAATTCATATACGTGTTTATATTATAGTACGTACATTACTATAAGGGCCTTACATATATATGCAAAGATGAGTTTGCATTCTTTCGCATACTCTACAATTATTTATATAAGGGTTATTTATATAAATAGGGGAACATTCCTTTAGGCAAGGTAGCACTATAAGCTCGTAGGTCCTAAGCGCTACATAAACATTAAACTATCAAGTATGATATCTTACCATCGTTCATTTATGCCATGAGCGCACATTCATATTTACCATACATCATCTCACAACACTCTATTTTTGGAGCGCGACGAAGATAACTAAACTAATCTAATCTTATTACTCTTCTGATTTTGAAGATAATGCCTCCAAGGAAAGCACCCAGAACCAGAACCACCCCAGCCACAACAACTACCACCACATCTGTCACCAATGCCCAGCTTCAGGCAATGATTGACCAAGGTGTTACTGCTGCACTGGCAGCACGTGATGCAAACAGGAATGGCGATGACAGCCATACTTCGGGAACGGGTGTCAGAAGGACTGAACGCGTTGCTCGAGAATGCACTTACCAAGACTTCATGAAGTGCCAACCTCTATATTTCAAAGGCACTGAGGGAGTTGTCGAACTAACTCAATGGTTTGAAAGGATGGAGACTGTGTTTCGCATAAGCCACTGCTCTGTGGAGAATCAGATCAAGTTTTCCACTTGTACTCTTTTAGCAGGTGCTCTGACGTGGTGGAATTCCCACGTTAGGATTGTTGGTCATGATGTTGCGTATGCAATGACTTGGACAAAACTAAAAAAGAAAATGACCGACAAGTACTGTCCAAGGAACGAGATGAAGAAGCTTGAGGCTGAGTTGTGGAATTTGAAAGTAAAAGGTACCGACGTAATAGGGTACAACCAACGTTTCTAGGAACTAGCATTGCTGTGTGTTCGAATGTTTCCTGAAGAGTCTGACAACGTTGAAAGGTATGTCGGTGGGTTGCCCGACATGATTCACGGAAGTGTTGTGGCGTCAAAACCAAAAACCATGCAAAAAGCTACTAAAATGGCAACAGAGTTGATGGACAAAAAGATTAGCACACTTGCTGAACGTCAAGCCGATAATAAGAGGAAACTTGATAACAACAATCAAGCTCAACAATAATCTCCCAAGAGACAAAATGTGGCTCGAGCTTATGCCGTTGGGACTGGTGAAAGGAAGGAGTATGCTAGAACTCTTCCATTATGCAACAGGTGCAAGCTGCACCACAATGGGCCATGTACTGTAAAGTGCGGGAATTACAAGAAGGTTAGCCACATAACCCGGGATTGTAGGAATCCTGCTACCGCTAGGAATTAAAGAAACCTAACTTGCTATGAATGTGGAAATCAAGGGCACTACAAGAGTGATTACCCAGAATTGAAGAATCAAAACCATGGAAACCAAGCTGAAGGTACCGAAGCACGTGGAATGGTGTATGCCTTAGGAGGAGGAGAAACCGATCAAGACCTTAACAACATTGAAGATGAGATTGAAGCTTAAAAGAGAAAGTTGTCTCGCTTTGCCTAGTAAACCCTAAGTTAGAACTATCTTAGACTTTATTTCCCTAGGAGTTCTCATTGTATTTCTCTTAAACATCCATTGTACGAATGATTTCAAATTTTCTATCGAATCTATGTATTGTGAAATTTCTGCCAATCTACTCCAATTCTCTAATTATTCATGTAAGTCATTCTAAAAATCATAACGCTATTTTGACGAAAATGAGCAATGCATCGTTAGTCCTCAATTATACATGACTTGATCAATTATGTATAATTCAGGAAGGACCATGCCATACTGAGAGTAGTCATCTTAAAACTTCTTGTCAAAAGATAATTTTCTATTTATATCAAGTTCTGCGTGCGTATTTATAAAATGTAATCATCGCAAGAAACTAAACTGACAATAATAATCACTAAGTAAACTCTTACACCACCTTACTATATAAAGTCGACATCATTTTATACAAAAATCCTATGTCCAAAATTCAAGACGCATCTCTAGTCACCCTAGGACGATCGACTAACAAGTTTACTCGCCATTAAGGAATATACCAATTCATCATTTTCGACGAATACGTAATACCATAGAGCTTGGTAGTTACGACACCACCATAGGTATAAAGTCGTTATCACTCTAAGAAAGATGTTATAACTGACGCGTTTAGCCAAAGGGAATGAAAAAGCCTGCTGGAAGTCGAGCTTTGGTCGTAACAATAAATATTAAACCAACATCACAAATCCTGAACACTCAAGTTAAAGCAAACTAAAGGGGAATGCAAATGAGTTACCAAACGTGGTAACGAAATATTCGAATGACAAAAAAATAACAAATAGAATTGTTGCCACAACATCCGTTTATTATCTTAGAAATAAGATTACATAAGGACATAAAGGAAATACAAGCTTTATTACAACCCTCCCCTAGCAATAATATCTATTTCTTCCAAAGGAGATCCACGCCGATTGCAAGAATGATGAGGGGTACGAGAATTGCTAGAATAAAGGCCAGATACTGAAATCCTTCTTCGTATGGGAAGTAGGCAAGATAAATGCCGAGTGCTATCGCGGTCGCCATCGCCAAGAGCGTGATGATGTGCAACATTTTGAGGATTGGATAAGAGAAAATGTAAGTGAAAGATTAAGTGTTGTGTGGAGAAATGGAGGATAAAAATTTGGTATTTAAAGGGAGGGAGTAGCCGTTGGGGCTACTGTTCATAGCCGTTGGAGTTACTGTTCATATATAAAAAAAAGTTTTAATCCCCACACCTCTTCATCAACACTATTCCGAAAGACAACTCGAACTGAATTGCGGGACGCAATTCTCTTAACACGGGGAGACTGTAACAACTCACATTTTCACACCTTTTTACTTCAATGAACATCCAATTATTTATTTTAAACTTTTACGCGTTCACTTTAATTTCCAACGATAAATTAAATCGCGTAAGCTAAAAATTTTCATTCAATTTAAACGGGCATCAAACGATTAAATGTTTACATCAAGCAAGTGTTAAGTAATTATTTTGAGGATAATTATTAACTTTGTTCACTTTTATTTTTATTGGTTACGTAAATTGGTTACGTTTCGCGATAAAATACGTTTAGGCATTCCCGGAACCACCAAAACTTTTCTACGCTTCAACAAATACCCACTTTTATACCCAATACCCAAAATTTACTAAATATTATCATACATATGCATATAGAGCCGGATTTATGGAGATGGATACCAAGAAATATCTTAGAAAAACATCACTCCTTGTTTTCATGGGATAACCTCTACTTTTAGGAACCATGGCTCATTTTTTCTTACTAACTCAAATAGTAAATGACCAAAGTCTTCCATGAAACCCTCATTGTGTCTTGCATGCACCTAGACTTATTTACAACTAGTTACAAGGGTATATAATGCCTTAGCTAGGTAGAAACACATACATAACACATTCCTAAGGTGTAAACAACACAAAACTCTCTCTTTTCCCTCTCCATTACCCACGGCTCAAAACACCCCTTTTAATAAATCCATAGCTTATTTTTCTAAGACCATACAAGCATTTAAAAAACATCCTTCCTATGATAACCTAAGGTGTTTGCAAGGGTTGGTTAAGCATTTGCAAGGTTTAAGCAAGTTATTGACGGGATTAGGATATTGGCTTGAATTGGGTTTTTCAAGTGTAGCAAGCTAGGATTTTGTTGATATACATGTGTGTAATATCCTTGTTGTTCATCATAGAATCATTCATAAGGTTATCTAAAAACTCTTTAATGTTCCTTCTTTTTTATCTTATGCATTTATATGTTCTATTTAGCAATATCACCATTTAGGATACTTTTAAACATGTGAAATGGATTTTTACTTGTGATCATTGTTTTGTGAAATTTTTCACATGTTATATGGATGTAAATATGATGTTATAATGGAAGTATAACTCTTGTACACTCTTGGTTTATGGTATAAGATTGTTCAGGGTAAACTTGGTAATTAGGGTTTCTTTAATAAGTTTTGATTAAAGTAAGATTGGAAAACTTTTCATTCTTGGATAATGGACAAAGTATGGATTAATGGATTATTACTTTGTAATTCATTAAGCTATTAAGTGTGGTAAGTATTTGTAACGAAACCAATTGGTTGGGTTGAAAAATATAAAATTAAAAAAATACAAGACTTTTTTAAACTAAATAAAATAAAAAAGAGTTTTTATTAAATATGCTTATCAAACAAGTTTTTAACACCAAATCTTCAACAAAAACTTCTATTTTGGGACGAAAATGAAGGTCTATTTTTATGTTTTATAAAGATAGTACATCCCTTGAGGATTCCTAAAATGATTAAGAACATCAGAAAACGGATTATTAACGAAGAAGATACGCTAATTACGAGTTCCGAAGATAAATACTTTTTTTATAAACTATTTTTATTAAATTTAATATTTTCTCCACAGATATACTGAAGACTTTAAAAACTCATTAATTGATAAAATCCTTTTAATTACGAGCACTGCTCGCAGTATCGTCTATATACGGAGCTTTGAAGAAGAAGATACGTACATTTACAAAAAAAATCTTCCAAATAATAATTTTAATAAATATTTACCAAATAAATATTTTTTAAATCAAGGTTTTACGCTAATGTAAAACGGAGTATTATTAGGTATGTTTGCTTTGTTGTAACTGTAAATACACTATGTTCTCCTTAGATTGTTGAATATCTTAATCTTGTAATAGTATGTTCACTAGTCTTAATTGAATGCGAGGACATAAAGAAACGCGGAGAATTCAGAAATTAGTTTTACGTTGAAAATGTGGGCATTGTTTGCTTATTGGGCGTTGTTATAAAACGTTTTTTCCTGTATAAATATGATATCACTTAAAATGATTAGATGGTGTTGTAGCTATATAGAATTATATGTGGTTTTAGTTAATCAAAGTGCTATATACTAGGAGATTTCTTAATGAGGCCTCTTCGACGGTGGCGTTAGGACGTTTCGTCACTTTCATGACCTCTTGTTGATTTATGAATACCGAACGATTGTTATGTTGCAACTAAAAAGGAATTATATTGTAGTTGTTAGTCAATAGTACTTGATTACTCTACGACACTATATTAAACTAGGTTGCGTATCTCGGGCGTTCTTTGCGTGAGCGTTTCATTGGGGATATTTCATTATCAATTGTACTCACTCGGAGGTGAGTTTCATATAGCCCATGTTTTATGGTTTTAAAATTTATTTTTTGGGGTGGAGAACATGCTTTGTTTTACAAATTGGACGCTAGTTAACTTTGAAAATACTTACTGTTTTGGATATTGCATTACCTTGCAATAAATACTGTTTTGGTTGAGTCTTTAACTTCCTCGATGAACACTTAGCTACTTTTCCAAGTTATTAGTCGAGGGTGTTTGAGATTCTTAGTTTTCTAAATGCTTACTTCATAGCATTGCGTGAGGACACGGCAATACCTTAGTATGGGGGATTTTGGTATGTGTTTAATTACACATACCTTTTACCTTTAAAAACAAGTTAAAATAACCAAAAACGGACTTAAAATGCCAAAAATATGCTTGTTTTGCTAATTGTGTTGTGCAGGAACGGATATCTAAGAAAAGGACGAAAAACGAAGCCAAAACGACAAAACCGGACACGGAATGGAAAAGCATGGAAAAGACAAAGTCAAGACCAAGCCCAAGTGTCAAAAAGTCAACCCAAGTCAACCCCGACAAATCCAGAAGTCAACAAGTGAAGAAAAATAAGTTTAGGGACTTAAATTGCCAAATCCTAAACTTATTTAAAGAGGGAAAAGAAGAAAAACAATCACAAGGGCCCAAACTGCCAAATGCCTAAAGTGTCAACTACAAGGGCCAAGTCTGCCAAGTCCCTAAAGATGTAACTAACAAGGACTTGTGGTGTAATGCTCATTATAACCCTCAAGGGGTGTTCTTGCCAAGTCCCGAAATATCTATAACCCACAAGGACTTAACTTGCAAACAATGTTATAACTTTGGAGGACCAAACCTGCCAAACCCACAAACCCTCACCCCATTTTCGAATCACTGTACATCTTCCTCATCAATTTCCCGCCAAATCCCACAACCCCACCTCCTGTCTCTATCATCCTCGTTTGACCTCCCACAAGCCTCCAAAACCATCACCATAACTTACCCCACCCCCCACATGGCCTATGCCATGTTGGCAATCCTAATTCCCACAATTCGGATCAATGGTTGATAAAACTCGACTTGGGCACAAAGGCAAATGAAGGGCCAAGATTGTTTGTGTTTACACTCTCACAACAAACACAAGACATTGGTGTGTCTACAAAGAAACACACCAGGAAGAAGACAAGAAGGCCAAGTGCAAAACCCTAGCTCGTTTAGCTATTTAAGCTTTGTAAGCCCCTTGAGGCAAACAGTTAGTTTTTAGTGTTTTAAGTTTTAGTGTGTTAAGTTTTTAGTTCAGTTTAGTTCTTTTATGTACTTGTACTTTCCCTTTTTAAATGAAAATTCAGTTTTAGTTTTACATTTGTGTTCTAAGTTACATATGTCTCTTTAAAAACCTTTAAGCTTTTATATAAGCACTCTCTATAACCTGTTTTAAACTGTGAATCAAAATTTAAGAAAAATTCAAAAGGAAAAAAAAGCTACTGTTGGATCAAGCATTGGATGAATGAGCAATTATGGACGGCTCATTGGGTTTGCTTAGTTTAAGCTTATTCATAAGCTTTGGGTAGGTTTAGAGCTTATTTAGGAATTCAAAAATCCTGTTTTGAGCAAGGATTTAAGGTACATTTTCTTTTTAAATTTTAGCTTATGGTTACTGTAGCATTGCTTATTAGCTTATTTTCAGCTTATCTATGTCTTTTGTGCTTATTTGTGTTCATTTATGCTTAAGTATGCCTTGTAGTTGATTTCATTTCATTTTCATGCAATTTGCTTAGAAACTGCCTAATTTAGCTTATTTATGTCATTAGCTTATCACCCTTTAAAAGTGCTTATTTGTTTTGCTTTTCATATTTTTGTTGCTTAAAATTGCATAATTAGTAATAGTCTTTAAAATTTTAAGCTTAAAACAGTTCTTATATGTTTTAAAATTAATCTTTAAAATATTAAGGGGTGTTTGGGTTAAGCATGAAAACGGGTCAAAAAGGAAATGTTATGGGTTGTGGCCATTTGGCCAAAGTTGGTGAGCTTTCTTAAGCTTATCTAAGTCTGTTTTTCCAAAGTTTTTTAGTCCAAAACTGTTTTTCAAGTTTTTATAAGTATCTCTCTAAGTCTGTTGTATTTTTGAAAACTACAAGAGCTTATTTGGATAAGCTCTTGTATACTTGGGTTTTAGCTTCAAAAGTTGTGTCATTTGAGTGTCTAAACAAGCTGTCAAAAGTACTTTGAGTCACTTGACTTTTTGAGTCAAAACTGCCAAAGATTTAAGTGTCATTTCTATAAAAGAAAAAGTCCTTTTTCAAGAGCTAAAATCAGCAGCTTTAAATTGTTTTTAGAAGCTTAAGGAAATGCAAACGAGTTTTACAGCGTGGTAACGAAATTATCGAAAGCATAAATAAAGTAACAAAAAGATTTATTGCCACAACATCCATTTATTATCTTAGAAATAAGATTACATAAGAACATAAAGGAAATACAAGTTTTATTACAACGCTCCCCCAACCATAGTATCTAGTCCTTCAAGCATAAATCCACGCCAATAGCAAGGATAATGACCGGCACGAGAACCGCTAGAACCATTGCCAAATACTGAGATCCTTCTTCGTATGGGAAGTAGGCAAGATAAATGTCGAGTGCTATCGCGGTCGCCATCGCCAAATCGGTGATTGATGTTTCAACATTTTTGAGGATTGGATAAGAGAAAATGTAAGTGAAAGATTAAGTGTTGTATGGAGAAATGGAGGAGAAAATTTTGGTATTTAAAGGGGAAAAGTAACCGTTGGGGGGTACTGTTCACCGACCGTTTGGGCACTGTTCATATATAAAAATAAAAAAAATAATAATAATAATAATAGATAATAATATCTAGCACCTCTTCATCAACCATTATTCCGAAGAAAATATCCGCATCTTTTTTCTCTGAACCGTACTTTCGTCAAGTAATCGCAACTTTCCCTTGAGGATAAGGCTCATTTAACGGGGAAGGACTGTAACAATCCGTATTTTTGATCATGAACGACCGTCATTAAAATCACTAATTATTTTTTTTTCTCTCTCGTGTGCGTTTACTTAATTCCATCACAATTAATCGCGAAGCTAAAAACATTCACTTAACGAATAAAACAAAGAATATGATTTTTATACACTATTTCCTAAATGAATAGTGTTGGTCTCGTTTTTAATAAAACCTTTGGCAAACATTTTTAGAATCATTATATAATATTTTATTGATTTTAAATAAATAAATAATTATTTTACGAGACGATTGACCACATAAAACGATAACATTTTTACCAACATATAAACATTTTTTTTATTATGTTGAAAGTAATAATCACCATCTTTATATTTCTATTTTTTGTCGTTACGTAATGACGTCTTACGTTTCCGCGATAAATCAAGTTTTAGGCCATACCCTGAACCACCAAAACGTTTCTGACGCCTCACAAAACCCACTTTTATACCCAAATACCAATAAAAGTTACAAAATATATCTCTAATATCCCTTTGTTATTGGCCGAAATACTTGCAAATTGTACAAGTAATTATAACAAAACTCATCCACTTTGGTCATATATCACCATACTGTCTTCAATGACCTAAACCATCTAAACCTAGCATACTTTGACTAAGGGCCATACCTAAGACCAAGACCCATTACTTGGACCTTACTTTGACTCCTAGACCATGTCTTGCACCATACTTGCATCTATACATAAGAGTTATAACACTTACATACATTACCACTTTATAAAAATCAAACATATACTCCCTTTTGCTCTCTATTGCTCACAAATTAAAATACGGCAGAACTAAGGCCACCACACAAATCCCATATCAATTTTTATACTACAATCCATACACTCTATACACACCTATTCTAAGAAAACTAAAGGCAATTGTCAAGTATTGAATCACCCATTTCCCAATTATTTCTCAAGTAAAATAAAGTTAGGGCTCTATTAAGAAAGCTAGGTTTCATTAAGTGGGCAATCTTGTGTTTTTTTGGCAAAACAAGGTTAGTACTAGCTCAATCATCATCCTCATACCACTTACGGTCCACTTGAAACTCTTATGTTTCTCATAACTTTCCATTTTTATGCATATGATTTTTTCTATTCTAGCCTTAAATCACCATTAGGATCATGAACATGTAAGAAGAGAAGATTTTATTTGTTGTCATCATCATATGTACCCATATATATCCTATGATGTTGTTGACATCATGTTAAATGCACACAAGTGATTTACACACTTGGTTATGTATAAAAATGATTATGAACAAAACTAGTAAATTAAGATTTCTTAAGTAAGTTATGGTTTTAAAGTGTGTTAATGGATTTGTTAACATGGGTAACTTGGACATATGAGGACTACTATGGACAATGGACACTTAAAATATGAATGATTTATAATATATATGATATATGAGACTTATGGTAAAATACAAAAGTGGTAAAAGTATAAAGAAAATATCAAAATGGATTCCAACAAACTCAAGCCACATTCTGTCCCAAGATTCGTATTTTTTACATATCCATTTTATATTTTTATAAGATAATACATTTCACGACGATTCCGAAAAAGTAAGAAACTTGTTAAACGGATTAATAACGAAAAAGTTACGTTAAAAACGAGTTATACGTTAATAAACGAAGTCGTAAGTAAATTTTTATAAAAACATTTTTATAAAAATTATAAACAGCAAGTGATGATATTTTTAATAAATAATACACATTTTTAGGATTCCAAAATGATAAGAATCGTAATTTTTCAATTAATAACGAATGAGTTATGAATTTCGCGAGTTTACGACAATTAAAACTTTTATAAAACTATTTTTATAAAAGTTACTATTCATGACAGAATAGTTTATATTATTTTTGTAACCTCAGTAAAATAAAAGAACTTTCAAAACGAGAACGACCTCGAAAGAAACGTAAAAAACGGAAGCTTATAACGAATAAAATACGACATTTACGGGTTTACGACGACAAATACAAATTTAAAAAAATTTAACGACTGATGTATAACATTAAAAGAGTTACTGTTATCACCAAGGTTCAGAATACGAAAATGTCCAAATTATGATAAAGCTCGTCTTAATACAAAAGATTGGCATAAGAAACGCAGAATCGGGCTTAAACGCAAAGTTATGCTAGTTTCACTAAAACGATAATTATAAACGTTTTTCACTTATTAAACACAATTTTAACCAAAACCATATAGTTGGTGATTAAGCTAAGATAAATGTATTTTGTGTTATCAAGTACTATATAACTATGGAGTTTCAATAATGAGGCCGTCTCGGATGGCGTATCGACGAGTTGTTGGACTTTTACTATTATAAAGTGTCCTAAACCCCTGAACACCATGTCATGACCATCATAAATTATGATACCAGAACGATAGTATGGATGTAACAACTATAAGATTATATTTCAAGTCCTCGTATTCTATTACGACCTATGATAATTTAAGGTTGCTTCGGATTCCTCGTGACTTCATTTTGTCTATTGTGTTATACTTGTTGTTTTCCATTCACTCAAGTGAGTTTATTTCATATCCCCTATTTTACATTGTTTTAAACTGTTTTGGTGGAGAATACATGCTCGTTTACAAACTTGTATATTTTACTACAGATACAATTACCTTTCAATACTTTGTAAGTTCATATCTCGCCATTTCATCTTCAAGTGTTTTATAACTCGCGAGGGGAATACATGCTCGTTTTAAACGCAGTGAAACTTATGATTTTCTACTAATAAAGTGATACATGACTAATTTTACCGAAGGCTTGATTGTTTACTACGTGAATTTTTGAACAAAATGATTGTTTATACTTTGGACACAACTATGTCTATTTCAAAATAGTATGCTATCCAGATTATTGCATAAATGCTATTGCTAGAGCCACAATTACTGTTGCAATCCATTATAATTACGACTACTGGTGTATAAAACAAAAAAAAAAAAAAAAAAAAAAAAAAAAAAAGAAAGAAAAAAACAAATATACATTACTGTGCAAATCCCCATTATAATTACGATTACTGGTGGTCAAATTCCATTATAATTACGATTACGTGCAAATACTAATTACTGTTGCAACTCCATTATAATTACGATTACTGGTGCAAAAACGATTACAGGTGCATAATACCATAGTAAATTACTAACTTGGGTCAATTCCCTCATAATTACGAATACGCTTCGATGTATGGATCTTAGTGCAAATAATATAATACTAACTTAGACTTGGATGAATGTTTTTTCTCTGTCCTACATAACTTGTTTTGGACTTCGGATATCGTACTTAGTCCACTCGATCTTGTGGTCCACTTTTACATACTTCCTGGTTTTCTATTGAAACCTCACTACTTGTATTTTGAAATTAACACTTGAAATTCCGAAAATACGCTAATTTTTCTTCTGAAATATTTCTTAAAATATTTCAAATACCTGCTTTTTACTTAAACCTATGAATTCATCCAACATTATTGTTGACAGTTTTAGCATGTATTTTCAGGTTACTATTTTTGCTAGTGGAGCATTGGAGTCATTCGAGTCGAGCGCGCGATATATATAAATTTTATAGGCTCTAACACTTTGATACCATTCGTAAACGTTTTAAAAATGATTCCTTATACATTATAAATGAAACACAGTTGCAACTCCTGATCTTTTATTAAATAGAATGTAATTTTATTTAAAACGTCCATTTTAAGGTCGTTTTCCGTGACTTGTGTTTTGTGCCCTGAAGTAGCACCCCAATGTTACCATTCTGCTGCGTTGTCCTGATTTCTGGGGGTGTTACATTGGATGTGGGTTTGTTAGGGGATGTCATTGGTGAGGATGATTGTGATGATGATGGATGAGAATGTATTTATAGTGGAGGAAATGTTTAAATTGGGAAGAATGAACATTTAAAGGATCAAATCCAAGATATGTTTGTGAATTTAGAGAAACAGTAGCTAAGTCTAGAGGGTATTTGGTTAAAGAGAGGTGAAAATACTGTTTTACCCGTGTTTGCCTAGGCTGGTCCCCTTAATTAGGGGTCGGTCCCCTTAAAATTAAGGGGGCCGCCCTTTATGAATTAAGGGGGCCGCCTACTGCTATTTCCCAGATTTCCTAAAAATCGATTTTTTTTAAAAATTTTGTGTGAGGGTTTTCTGTTTTGGTGATTATTTTGCAGCAAGTCCATCCTTTTATGGCAATTAAGATTTTGTAGCACATAGAAATTACATCAACATCTACCTATATATGACAAAATGTAGGATAAAACTATTTCACATTATTTTAGCATATAATCATATATGAATTGAAAACCAAAATAGTGAAGAGCATATAAAATAGTAACTAGATATAATGCACAAATAATTTATCTTGACAAGGGGGTTAAGTGAAAAAACAAACCAAACTTTTGTGCAAATCCTAGTGTGTGCCTAAGTGCGACAAATATGGAGTAGCGATTATTTCGACACTAAGACATGTAAAACCTAAGAAATAATCCAAATGCTCCTTGATTTAATTTTGCTCAACCAAGATTGTCGAAAATATATATTAGATTATATACTTTTGACAACAAGTAAGAGAACATTATGCATATGTGAAAAATGTTTTTAGCATATCTCAACAATATATGAAAATTGATTTTCATGTGCTCCTAGTTGTGAGAAAGACTTTTTAGAAAATAATAGATTGGGACTATTGTATATATGTATAATGAGATATGCATTTAGATAGAAGAATTTGTAAAAGTTTGCTTATGGACTTTTTTCAATCTTGTGTTTTTGTGTAAAATAGAAACCTAGACACAAAAAAGAAAAAAATGTAGTCAGTCAGATGGGTGGTCCCCTTAAAGTCTGGGTGGTCCCTTTAAAATTAAGGGGCCCGCCCTTTATGAATTAAGGGGGCCGCCAACTGTTGAGAAATTTTTTCTCAGATTTTTGACAAACAGTTTATTGATGATTATTATTTCTTTATTATGCCGAAAACTTAATCAATTTGTTCCATCATTCCTAGACCTAGACGTAAGTAGTTAAATGGCTCACGTTTAAGTGGTTTAGTTAGAATATCGGCTATGTTGTCTTCCGATGAGACCTTTTCTATAGAGATATTCCCTTTTTGAACATTATCGCGAAGGAAGTGATGACGAATTTCAATGTGTTTTGTTCGTGAGTGTTGAATAGGATTCTTACTTAAGTTTATAGCCCCTTTGTTATCACACATTATTGGAATGTCGTCTAACCTAACGCCATAGTCTATAAGAGCTTGTTTCATCCATAGAGCTTGTTGACATGCCTTTCCGGCGCTTACATATTCTGCTTCGGTTGTGGAGATGGCAAGAGCGGTTTGCTTCTTTGAAAACCAAGATGTTAGGCAACATCCCATAAACGTGCAAACACCACTAGTGCTCTTGCAATCTATGTAATCTCTCGCATGATCCGAATCCGCATACACTATTGTTTCTATGCCGGATCCCTTAGGATACCATAATCCTAAATGCGTAGTGCCTTTAATGTATCGGAAGATACATTTAACCGCTTTTAGGTGAAAGGTTTTGGGATCCTCTTGAAAGCGTGCACAAAGGCAAACACTAAACATGATCTAGTTCTTTGGGGAGATTTAAGGACAATATTTGATGCAAATACAAAAGATGAACTCTGGCAGAATCAAGAAAGATGGAATCTTAAGAGCTGGAATTTCTATGAGAATTGAGGGGTTCATACTTTGACACTGAAAGATGGTACTGAGATTCATATGCTTGCAGAGAGGAAATATCCACTCACAAAAGAAACACTTGAGAGGATGATGTTTTTAAAGTTGATTGCTGAGTCTGCAAGTGATGGTGCTTATGATCTGCTTAGATTCATTCAAAAGCAAATTGATGAAACTGGAAGCCATGATGGAGGAAAGAAGGATCTTTAAGTGTTGGTTTCATTACTACACAACAAATGGTCATCAGTTCACCATGTCTAACAGACATCAAGAACTGGATAGTCCAGAGCAAACAGCTTCTGGTAAAGACTTCTCAAATCCGTTAATGGCTGATAGTTTGCCAAAAACTATATGGTTCTCAACTCACCATGCTTCACAGTAAAGAGTTGGCTAGTCCAAACCCACAAACCCTCACCCCAAATTCAAGTTACTGTATATCTTCTTCGTTCTTTCCCGCCAAACCACCATACCCCACTGGTATGTGCTTAATTACACATACCATTTTCAGCTTGTTTAAGATTTTCCTTAGCTTTTTAGAGTAGATTAAACCATTTTTCTTTACTGTTTGCTTATTTAAGTTTATTTTCCTTTTCAAAGTATTTTCATTAATGTATCAGTTTGTAGCTTTTTAGCTTATTTGTCATTTTGGTTTATTCTAGTGCTTATTAAGGTTAGGTGAACTTCTGTTTCATTAATTCTTTGAGTCTTGTTAGCCTAGCAGTACTAACCTTAAGCTAACAGTACTAACTTTAGCCTAGCAGTACTAACTCCAAGTTAGTACTGGTAGTTAAAACTGTTAGTACTGTTGTGTTTATCTTGTTTAATTTAGCTTAATTGCTTTTTGTATTTGCTTATTTAGAGTTAGTTTAGCTTATTTGATTTGTCTTAAGTTTATTTGAGCTTATTTGTGCCTTAGTGTAAAAGTTTTAAGTGTTTTTGCCTTTTCTAGCTTTGATTCTTGTTCTAGTTTCTTTTCCTTGGTTATCTTTGAGGTCATTTGCTTATTCAGTGTTAGTGCCAATTCATAATCTTATCCCTGTCATATTCAAACACCAATCATCAATCGTTTCTCGATTTTCCATTTCAGCCTCGTTGGGACATAACGACCCGGGAACACTCTATACTGCTTCCGGTTTTCTTGCACTCGCGAATTCTGATCCTTGTTGTATTTATATCATATATAGATAAGTTTTTAGGTAAGGTTTTGGCGTGGTCACCCACCTTTGTCACCTCGTTTGACTTCCCACATACTCCAAAAACTTCACAATCCATAACCCCACCCCCTATGGGTTTGCCATGTTGGCAATCCATAAACCCACCAAAATCATCAAGGGTTGAAAAACTTCGACTTGGGCACCAAGGTGAATGGAGGGCCATGATTTGTCTCTGCCTACACTCTCACAACAAACACACTTCATTTGTGTGTCTACAAAGAAACACACCTGCAAGAAGACAAGAGACCAAGTGCAAACCCTAGCTCGATTTTTACTATATAAGACTTTGTAAGCCCCTTGTGGCAAGGTGTGTAGTTTTTTTAGTGTTTAAAGTTTTAGTGTATTAAGTTTTCAGTTTAGTTCTTCAATGTACTTGTACTTCACTTTTTTAATGAAAATTCAGTTTTAGTTTTACATTTGTGTTCTAAGTTACAAATATCTCTTTAAAAACCTTTAAGCTCTCAATATAAGCCATTTTATAACCTGTTTTTAAAAACTTTAAGAAAAATTCAAAAAGGGGGACAAAGTTACTGTTGGATTAAGCAAGTATGGATGAATGAGCAATATTGGAAGGCTCATTGGGTTTGCTTAGTTTTAGCTTATTCATAAGCTGTGGGTAGGTTTAGAGCTTATTAAGTTTCAAAAATCCTGTTTTGAGCAAAGGATTTAAGGTATGATTTCCTGTTAAATTTTGCTTATTGTACTGTAGCATTGCTTATTATTGCTTGTTTTCAGCTTATCTATGTCTTGTGTGCTCATTTGTGTTCATTAATGCTTAAGTTTGCTTTCTAGTTACCTTTCATTTCATTTTTATGCAACTTGATTAAAAACTGTCTAAAAATAGCTTAGTTCTGTTCTAGCTTATCACTCCTTTAAAAGTGCTTATTTGTTTTGCTTTTTCCCTTTTTATTGTTTAATATTGCTTAAGTAGTAGTAGTCTTTTAAAATTTTTAGTTTACTTCAGCTTTTATAGCTTAAAAGTCAGTTTTAAAATATAAAGGGGTGTTTGGGTTAAGCATGAAAACGGGTCAAAATGGTGTGTCATGGGTTGGGGTTACATGGGTAACTTTAGCTTAAGGGTTAGAGCTTATTTAAGTCTGTTTTTCTAAAGCTTTTTAGTCAAAACCTGTTTTTCAAGTTTTCACAAGTGTTTTTTTAAACTGTGGTTTTAAAAAAGGGAATCAATGGCTTATTTGGATAAGCCATTGTCAACTTGAGTTGTGGTGTCAAAAGTGTGTCATTTGTGTGTTAAATCAAGCTGTCAAAAGTTCTATGGGTCACTTGACTTTTTGAGTCAAAACTACCAAAGTTTTAAGTGTCATTTTTCAAAGCAAAAAAAAGCCCTTTTTCAAGAACCAAATTCAGCATGTTTTAAATGTTTTTAGAAGCCTAGATTTTGAGCATAAGCTCACCTTAAGTCATTTTTCATCTGTTTTAACTTTGCTTTTAATTTTGAGCTTATTTGACAGCTTAAAATAAGCTGTCAAATTAAGCCCTTGTCTTTAGCTTATTCTCCCCTGGTGCTAGGGGGTGAATTTTAAGCCCTCTTATCTAGCTTAATAGTCAACCTTAGCCCTAGATTTTGGCTTTTCTAAAAAGCCAATAAGCCCTTGTTTAAGCCCCTTTAGTTGTAGACTTTAGCTTGTAGTTTAAGTAGCTTATTTTTAAGCTTTAAGAACCCCTTTGACTGTTTTTGCTTAGCTTTAGTGTAGGGATTGCTTATTTACTTTCTAGCTTATTAAGAGCTTTTTAGTTGTTTAATTCAGTCTCTTAGTTGCTTATTAGGTATGTTAAAGGCCTTAGATAGCTTATTCCCTTTTTCCTTTGCTTATTAAGGTTTTAAGCCCAAATTCTACACCAACAGTACTAACTCCCAAGTTAGTACTGTTGTGGGTATTAAGCCACTTCTTGGCTTATTGAGCTTATTCCATGAGCTTATTTGTGATCCTAGTAGCTAATTAGGTTAGTGTGTTAGGCTGTGTGAGCTTATTTTCTTATTGTCTTAGCTTATTTTGTGTAAAAAGTCCAATAGCTTAGCCACTTTTTGCCTTTAAAGCTCATTTAGCTTTCTGCCATTTAAGCCCTCTTTCAGCTTATTTAGTTGTCACAATTTAGCTCCTTAGTGCTTATTTAGATTAGATAGGTAATATTTTTTGCTTATTAGTCCAAATTTTAGCTCAAGTGTCCAAAGTGTCCAAAAGACTTAGCTATTTTAAGCCCTTAAGCTCATTTAAGCTTCTGTCGAATTTAGAAGCTCTTTTTAAGCTTATTTATAAGCTTTTAGAAAAAGTTGTAGTTTTAGAAATTGTTAAGCTCAAGGAGCTTAACAACTTTGGTGGTCTGAAGCTTGTTCTGTTCACAAAGTTTTTTATAAAAAAAAAAAAAGGAGACAAGGGGTGACCCGGGTGAGCAAGACTCGAACCCGGGTCTCTACCCTCGTACACCTCTCTTTTTGTAGCAACACTTACCGCTGCGCCCTTGGGACTTTTTCATTAAAGTCCCAAGTGGTTAGCTATATAAGGGAATTTTCACCCTTATAAGCTATAAGCTGTTTCAGCTTATTTGCGGGCTTATTTATAAGCAAATTTTTGGTTTCTTATTTTTCGTAGGTTAGTTATAGTGTCTAGTATTTTAGGTAAAATTTTCAGAATTTTTAAAAGTTGTTTAGTATTTTTTATAATTTAATTTAGTTAAAAGTTTAAAAAATTCATAAAAAATACAAAAATTATCAAAAAAATATTTTTCTTTTTTAGAAAATTTTCTTTAGTCATATAGTTTGTAGGAAAAATATAAAAACTTTTGTAAGGTTAATTTTTCATCTTTTTGATTTTTAAAGAACGGGGCTCGGGTGCGGTTTTTGTCTTGACTCGTTTTTGGGTCAAACGACCTCCGTTTTCAGTCTAGTCTTTTTCATTCTTCGTTATTAGTTCCCTAGAGTAGTTTAGAAGTGAAAATTTCTTCGTAGGGTTAATTTTGAAGATTTTAGGTTTTTGCCCCTTTGTTCGGGATTCGTGCTCTCGTTTTCTAGCTTAATTTCATAATTTTTAGGTTTTTCTTAAACGTTTTTGTTTGTTATTGTTTAATTTAACTTTCCACACTCTCAAATCATTTCTCTCTTTCAAACTCCGATCTTCCGACTGTATCGATTTTCCAGCACAGCCTCGTTGGGGATTAACGACCCGGGAAAATTCTATACTGCTCCCGGTTTTATTGAATCTTGTTGTTTTTTTAGACTATTATATATTTTATATATATTTTATATTTTATTATATATTATATGTATTATAGTTTGATTAAAAGAACAAATCAATTTTTAGTGCCGCTGCCGGGGAGGCTGTGATACCGACTATCGTTGCTGTTGATCATTTGTGTTTGAAGCTGTGAATATTATCTAAAAAAAAACCCCAAAAAGTATAAAAATATTTTTATTTTCTTTTTAGTATAATTATCATTTAAAGAAAAAAAAAACTAAAAAAAAACCAAAAATATAAAAACATTGTCTTTAAATATCAATAAAATTCACAAATTGGTAAAATACCAA
>BQNB010068881.1:0-33690 GCA_026074375.1 Tanacetum coccineum
TGGGCCGGTACTGTAGCGTACTGTAGCATCATGGGGGAAAACGACGTCGTAATACTTTTACTTTAAGTATATGTATAATTCATTTCAAAAGATAAAATAAAACATCTTTTTTGTACATAAAAAGTGACGAACCGAGAGTATTCATTTATATATCTTTGATGGTTTGATCTTTTATATTCACCTTTTGGTCTTGAAACTCAAACAAACTTTTAGTATAGTATGTTTTCTTGAGACTTGGTATTTATTTAATATATATCAACAACCTCATAAATATTTAAATACAGTAGTATAATTAAGTTTAGTTTAACACAAGTGGGTCTACGAGTACACCCACGGGTATTTTGAAAGGTACACCCATGAGTATACTAAATGGGTCTCACGGGTTTACCCGTGACGGGTATGCCTTACCCGTCACCCGCCCGCCACCCACTGATGGGTATGAATTTTCACCCACGACCCACCCGCGGGTGAAAATTGACGAGATTACCCACCCATTTACGTACGGGTACCCATGGGTTATGGGTTTTTTCTCGCCCATTGCCATCCCTATAAAAAAGGACTAGTGATCTTTGGTAGACTGTAAAATTAGAAATAAGGATGGATTTGACTTTTGGTAGACTGTACACTTTTTTATAAAAAAATACGAGGCATTCAGACCCGTGCGATGCACACGGGTTGTATCTAATCATTCATTGTGTAATGTATCTGTGAATTGTTGAGGATATAACCTGTGTACACTGTGGATTCACCCAAGCCTAAAACACAAAGAGACCCATAATGGAATACCATAAAAACCAACAATGATTCATAGCATGCGGACTTTAACCGAACAAATTCATAATAATATTCTATAGAAAAGACATAGAAAAAATGAGCCTATACCGTTTTCCAAGCTTAGGGAGTAAATAAAAGAACCCGAACTAACCTAATACAAAACTTTCTATCTATACCTTAATTTTTATGGTAATGAATTTAGAGAGGAGCCGAATTCCTTTGAAAACACAACCATCTTCTCTTTTGTCAGTTGTTCGGGTCATTTAGATTTGATGACGTATATGTGAAACACATTGTCGTTTGCTGCAGCCATTTCCAAATCAACTATCCTTATTTGAGCTTCTTTGAATGCTTGGATTACATTAGATATATGGTGTGTATCTATCGGGCAACTTACTCTAACAGTTACTTGATCCTTATTTGCTTCAATTCCAATTTTCTCTACACTTGACCCGTTGTTACTGTTGTTAGGTGTTTCCATAGAAGTGCTTTCGTGCAAACCACTTCCTTCGGATTCCATCTCCTTAAGCTTCTTCTGAAGGTCGGTTATGCAAGTGATTGCGTCTCCCAACAGTGAAGCTTATTAATTGTATTGCTACCACTTATAATCTTAGCCAAACTTGTACATATCAAACACGTAAAACTAAGCGTACCTCTTTCGGATCAGCCAGCATACCCACTGCTTGCTGCTGTCACACCCCCAGACGGGGCCTGGACGGAATACGTGTCCGGAGGCGTGACTTTATTGAGCATCTCAAGTACAAAGCATAAAGAACGACCTCTAAGGGTACGTTTTGAAAAATAAACACCGTTGCAAAGTTTTAAAATAATAATAATAAGTTTTACATCGATTAAATTTTAAAGATTCAAAGTTAAAATGCGGAAGCTTAAATAAATTCAACAACGGTATTTAAAGACATAGATAAATCTCTGGTAAACTGGTACAGGCAAATAGACTTCACATAAGTCAATCAACAGCATCCATGCTAAGCACCTGAGAAAAACATGCTTAAAACGTCAACATAAAGTTGAGTGAATTCATAGGTTTAGTTCAAACGTTGTTATAGTGGACCACAAGATATCAAAACGTATGCGACAGTTATAACAGATACAACTTCACATAAAAAGTATTTACGTTGCACTAAGCTCATGACACTGAAGCTAATTACGCATGTTAGCATGTACATTGCTATAAGTATTTGTGTGCCCTTCCAGGTGTCCGACCAAAGACAACCTAACCAGTACGACATGACATATATCCGTTTATCGGGCGCCCCGTGGGTAGTGAGCGCTACTCACCCGGATAGGGATAATTAGTCCCAATAGATCTATTTATTCATTCGCGCTCCCTCGACCGGTCCTCCAGTCAAGAGATTGACAGTTCATGATAGTTCGGGCAGTAGTGGTCTAAAAGCTACTTAGGCAACACGTAAACAGGGAAAATCTCACGTAAAGTACTTGTGTCCAGTTTTAAAAACAAGCAATGTTTCTCACCCCAAGTTATAAAACATTTAGTCAAAACGAGTAAAAGAGTGGGGCTATGAACTCACCTTATACGGGTAGTGGATCAAAAGGAATCAATCAAGTGAAAATGAATCTCACGGTTCTAGCGACAACCTATCATATAGTCGTCGTTTAAGAATGATGTACAACGAATAACGCTTAACGCAAGAACTGATCATCCGAGCACGAGTAGACACGGCGTATCCCTTTTTAAAACGTACTTTCGAAAGTTATAAGTTTTGACAAGTCTCGACGTTTTGAAACATCTTCACCGTCCTCCCAGTCAAGAGATTGACAGTCATAGATAGATATTCGTCGGGCAGAAGTGGACTAACACTACTTAGGCACCACGTAAACAAGGAAAATCTCACTAAAGTTACTTTGTGTCCAGTTTTAAAAGCAAGCAATGTTTCTCACCACCAAGTTTATAAAAACATTTCTTCAAAACGAGTAAAAGAGTGGGGCATGAACCTCACCTTATACGGGAGTGGATTCAAAAGTAATCCAATCAAAAGAAAATGAATCCCACGTTCTAGCGACAACACTATCATATATTCGTACGTTTAAGTATGATGCCACAACAAATAATCGCTTAACGCAACAATGAATCATACCGAGGCATACGGTAGACACGAGCGTAACCCTTTTTAAAACAAAACGTACTATCTAAAGTTATAAAGATTGACAAGTCTCGACACTTCAAAACATCTTAGAAAATATTTCGTCTTTTAGTGTATTTCGTCTTTTAGTGTATTTTGTCTTTTAGTGTATTTCGTCTTTTAGTACATTTCGTCTTTTAGTGTATTTCGTCTTTTAGTGTATTTCGTCTTTTAGTGTATTTCGTCTCTTAGTGTATTTCGTCTTTTAGTGTCCCGACACTTCAACGTTGACTCGATAACTAAAAATGTTGACCTAAACTCGACACTTACGTTTTTCTACATTTTATCATAAGTTTGATAAATAAAGGTATATTTTCGACGCTTTTATAAAGTTTACGAAATTTCGGCATGACCTTTCTAAAAATATAGACTTTCTATTTTTTATCAACCTCGACTCGTGAAACTATCTATTTTACAAAGTACATCTTTTATTGACTCGCAAGTATATCCGATATATTTTCGACAACACCTCAAATATCGCAACAAGTCCGTTCTAAACCTAAACCTCTTCGACATTCAACCTACGCTTACAACAAATCCAACATCTACTTAATCTTTTCGCCAACGATATTTAACTCAACATACGATAAATCTTTAAGTAAACGATATAGCCGTAGCAATAGCAATATATATATCAACATAGTCATAATGAACTTTTAAATGCAAAAGTACAACTACTTTTTATTTTCTTCCATTTATAAAGAAATATATTAAACTTTGAGACTTGTAGTTTTTATAGAAAACTAGATAATGGTTTTCACAACGATCCGCTTTGTACACCTTGTTCGGGATGATCATACGAATGCAAAAGTACAACTTATTTATGAAAAGTAAAGATGACTTACAAAGAAGCACGACGAAAGGTGGATTAGAAATCAAAAACAACCCAAACGTTGTTTTACAAATTACCCGGATGAACTAACAATCAACACGAACAATATATCTTCAAGTGGATGATCAAAAATTAAAAACAAGTGGGTTTGTGTGTGCTTGGTGTTTCGGCAAAGAGATGAGCAAGAGAGAAAGAAAGAGTAAATGCAAAGTGTATGTGTGAATGAAATGAGAAATGAGGTTAAGGGTTTATGTATATACAACAAAAGTCACACACACACACACACCTAGTGTGTGCCGTGGGTTAGGAGGGGACAAGGCACAAGGGGACCATTTTGATCCTCAAATGGGAGTTTAGCAAGGACATGGTGCAAGCCATTATGTAGGAAGTTAGTTTAACTTGTATCAATTTGAAAAAAAAGGATCCTAAGTCAAGAGTGTGTGTGTGTCCGGTTGGTATAAGGCAAAAAGGGGGACCAAAAATATTTTTCCCACTTTCTAGGATCACTAGTGCTCTTTTGTGAATTAATTTCCAAGGTATAGCATGCACATGCATATGTATAGATTAACAACGCGTATCACGTAAACAACGAATCGGGTAACGGTAACACGGAAAATTATGAAATTTTAAACATTGCCTTAAAACATAAAAACGTGGCTATTGCCAAAATACTACAACGTTTGGTGTCCCGGTTCGCTCCCGGAGACGGTTCTCAGATAATAACGAAACAATTTCCCGGTTAAACGGTAAAGCTAAACGAAACATTTAAAAATTCAAATTACTACACGGAAACGGCTAACTTATTGAACGGAAATTCTCGGGTTGTCACATTCTTTCCCCGTTAAAGAAGCTTTGTCCTCAAAGCTTAGGACGCAACCTCTGCGGCGGGTGCAGAGTTGGTGAAAAGGTGCGGGTATTTCTTTTGCATTTGGTCTTCACGCTCCCAGGTGAACTCAGGACCTCTCTTGGAGTTCCAGCGCACTTTGACAATCGGAATACGACTCTGCTTCAGACGCTTGACCTCACGGTCCATAATCTCGACAGGTTCTTCAATGAAATTCAATTTGTCGTCAACTTGGATCTCATCCAATGGTATAGCAAGCGGTTCATCAGCCATGCATTTCTTCAATTTCGAGACGTGAAACGTACTATGAACTCTACTCAACTTCTCTGGAAGTTCTAGACGATAGGCAACGGTTCCTACTTTGGCAATGATCTTAAAAGGTCCAATATAACGAGGGTTCAGCTTTCCCCGTTTGCCAAAACGTATCACTCCTTTCCAAGGAGACACTTTCAACATGACCTTATCTCCTACTTGAAACTCAAGAGGTTTTCGTCTTACATCGGCATAGCTCTTTTGACGATCACGGGCGGCTTGGATATGGCTCTTGATTTGAACTATTCTCTCGGTTGTCTCGTGGATGATCTCTGGGCCAGTGAGCTGACTGTCGTCCCCAACTTAAGCCCTAGCAGATGGTTGTGTGGATCAACACTTGCAACCCTTACAACGCCTCATAAGGACGCTAGCCTAATGCTGGTATGGTTAACTGTTGTATATGGAATATTATACCAACGGTTAAGTGTTTACCCAACCTTTCCCAAAAGTCGAGATACACAGGCAAGTAAACATATCCTTAACGTTATGATATGGATTCTACTCCTGACCATCGGTCTTAGAAGGTAGGTGTACTCAAATCCAGTCGAGTACCTTAATGCTTTATGTGAGACTTCAAATATGTGAAGTAAATTTTCCATCGCGATCAAGATGATCGAAACGGTATCTATGTTTGTGACTAACTTCCTTCAAATAAAGTATTGTTCTGTCAATTTTTTCTAACGTAGTCATCTTCTTCATAGGCAAGAAAATGAGCAGATTGAGTGGACGATCAAATGATTACCTTAATGTGTCTTGCCCAATCCGCTGTCTCGGCAGTTTAGTCATCAAAGTCAATTGTTATGTTCTCCCACTTTCCAATTGTGGGATCTGGGTTGAACCAACAAAACCAGATGGTCTTCTGATATTCTTTTTAAACCTTGGCTAATGGTTCAAACACTTGCTGGGAATATGTGGCATTTTCTGCTTTCTTTCATGTTAGGGCCACAATATAACTTCTTCAAGTCTGTTACATCGTACAGTACCTCTCCGAATCCAGCGGTGGATGGAACACTTTGATTATGGATCTGCATAATTACAGGGCCTCTTAAATACCAAGACAGGAATCCAACTTAGATTGTTTAAGCATAAGTTCCATCAGCGCGAGGTTCTAAACTGGTAATCATGCCACGTAATCTTCGTTGATGAAGTTCTATTCCTTTATGGCTTCCAAATGAGCCACTTAAAATTGCCTTAGGAAGGTTAAACCCTATAGTATCATAACCAAGGCTCAAACTCGTAGCGGCTTGCTTCTTTCCTTTCGCTCAGGCATCTGCCACCATGTTCGCTTTCCTGGATGATAGTCGAATCTCATAGTACGTAGTCGCTCCTCCTAACAATTTAACCAACGTCTTTGCTCATATACAGCTCTTCTGTGAGTTATGTGTTTGCAAAATTCTTATGATCAGGGAACATACGCTCTAGTACCGTACAGATAATGTCTCCACATTTTCAGCGGTCAATCTATCTACTGTACCAAGCTCTAGGTGTTTGTGGTTATAGTTCTTCTGTTAAAACCTCGAGTTGGCGGGATTCGCGTAGCTATGGACCTTCTCTCTCTTGCATCAAAACCGAGCCAACCCAGTATGCGAAGCATTCGCAATATACCACGAGTGCTCACTTCCATTGGTAAAGCCAAAATCGGCTGGCAATTCATTAATTTTTGCTTCAAACACAATTGGAATGAAATCTTCTGCCTTTTCTACCATTCAATCACGCTCTTCTGAGTCAGTTTCGTCATAGGTCTAGCAGATTTTTGATAAAGGCTTTAGATAACATCGTCGGTAGTTTACCGGCCCAAACATAGAAATGAAGATTCTCGGTGGGTGTTTGGGCGGTCGCCTAATTACTTGATTGCCCTCAATCATTCGCGGGATCAACGTGATGCCTTCATATCAAATCACGTGACCAAGAAATTGTACTTCGACAGCCAAAACTCACACTTGAGAACTTGGCGTACAATATTACCTTATTTCCAATAAATTGCAAGATCAATTAAGATGTACCTTTCATGTTCCTTTCTGATTTTGGAGTAGTCAAATTATCATTGATGAATACAATCACGATTCTATCCAGATAATGGTTTGCACACCATATTAATCAAGGCCTTGAAGACTGTCGGTGCGTTAGTCAACACACATCGGCATTAATTGGAAAACTCGTTAGTGACCATAGCGAGTCTAAAAAGTTGGTCTTTGAAATGTCTTCCTCGCGATACTCTGAGTTTTGTTGATAACCAGTATTCAGGTCGATCTGTAGAGTAGACTCTTGATCCTTGCAATTGATCAATACTAATCGTCGATTTCTCGGAAGTGGGCATGGTTCTTCACAGTAAGCTTGTTCTGTTCACGTTAGTCGGATATTACATCGAAATGTTAGCCTTAATTTTACTTTAAGTAAACAAGAATGTTATTGGTCTCATTAAGTCAATAGGGTCTTGTTATGTTAATAGGCTAGTGGGTTATCATCGGGCTTGGTTTGTAATCTAATGTTGTCCATGTTAAGTGAAAGCCCAAGTTTAGCCAAGCTCGGCCCGTTAAGAAAGCCCATGAGCATCTAGAAGGGACTAGGGTATAAATATCCCTTCACCATCACTTAGGTTGAAGGGTGTTGGTTACATTTTCACTTCATTGTAACTTTCGAATTCTCTCTATTAATATTTTTTCTTGTTTCTCTCTCTACTTTCTCTCTCTAAGATTTCTTCTTATTTTCTAGCATCTTGGTATAGATTATTGTTGTGTAATGGATTAAACTAGTGGGATAACATGTGGTATCAGAGCCAAGGGGTGTGTAGTGTTTGTTTTGTGTGAAATTTGTGGGTTAGTTGGTTATTTTTTTTTTGGTTCAAAAAAAGCAAGAAAAAAATCAACTTTGATCTTTGTTTCGTGGTTAAAAGTGTTAAAGGTCTTGTTCTTTGGGCTTAGTTCACTTCCTTGGCATCTATTACTAGTGTGGTCTTTCACATAATTTTCGTAGTTTCAAGGGAAAGTTTGAGATTCTTTTTCTTGGTGCGTTTTGCCGTAGTTATGAGTCAGTGCATTTTGTTTGCTTTCGTTTGGGTTTTGATCAGAGTCATTGCGTTTTGATCAGCTTCATTGCGTTTTGATCAGATTCATTGCGTTTTGATTAGCTTCGTTGCGTTTTGATCAAAGTCATTGCGTTTTGATCAGATTCGTTGCGTTTTGCCGTTGCGTTTTGAAGACCATCACTGCGTTTTGACTAAGAGAAACTATGCCCAATTAATTTATTGATTGCGTTTTGACCAAGACTCGTTGCGTTTTGACCAACAATCGTTGCGTTTTGACCAACAATCGTTGCGTTTTGACCAATTGCGTTTTGACCAAGAATCGTTGTGTTTTGACCAAGAATCATTGCGTTTTGATCATATTCGTTGCGTTTTGCTTTACTCACTGCGATTTTGGTCAAAAGTCTCTGCGTTTTTGCTCATTGTGTTTTATCTATAGTTGAGATTTGCTCTGCGTTTGTCCATTGAATTCCTAATGTTTTGAAACCGCCTAATTTCTTTAAGGACTAATTAATCACCGTTTAATCAAACACATAACACTCTGGTCAAAACAACTTCAAGGGGACTAATTACTAGGACCTTGTTGGGGCTTTATTCGAGACTCAAGAGGACATATTACTTCCAAACAACAACACACAACCAATCAAACCAAACAATCAACTTTAATATTACTTGAAAACGTCAATTAACTTTTCATTCATGGGTTTTCTCTTGATTTTGTAAACATCACGCGAATGATATGTATTCTTTTCTCGGTGTTAATCAATGATTTGTAAATTTCCTGTGAACGTAATTCTTTTTAAAAACAATCATAAACATTCATAACACTTAAGATACCGATATTTCCATTTACAACATAAATCATTCATAATGGTCAAATCAATTACCAATTATGCAAACTCAAAACTTCAAGTGTTACTTCTGGAAGTCACAGTTCTTCGTGTTCAAATTCCTAACATTCAAGTGAAGACACAAACTTTAAAGAAGTAGATGCATGCACAGTACTTATAAGAAATCAAGTCTCTATTTAAAGTTTCTCTCAATAAATACTTTACATTAAGATTTTGGCACGATGCCTATCTTCAAGAGAACGTTCTCTTTCCAAGACTTGGATTTCACAGAACCTTCATCTTACTAAAGATATACTTTTTAGGTCTTGAGTGACAACTTAATTTGACTGATTCAGAACAAAGTTTGGAAAATGCTTTCCCATTCAGAATTCGAAGAGGTTTGCAGAAATTCTACAAGAATATGATGCTCAATCATTTTACGATGCAATGATCTTTAAAAAGGGATTCCCTCAGGATATAAAGCTTGAGTTAATTCGTCATCAACCAACGAACTCCAAAAATGTTGATAACAAAAGAAAGTTGATACAATCACAAAAACGATTCATTCACATCTTAATTCAGCATTGAATGTTCGATTCATTGAAAGTTGATTCTTGTTGTCATACAAATAACACTTGTTCTGAGAAGAAAGACCGTAATTCCAGAGGACTGCATCTCAACAAATTAGTAATGGATGCGCTTGAATTCTGAAAACAAAAGATGTGCATGCTATCAATACAAGATGTAAAAAGCAAAAGAAAGATGCATGGCATATTGTCGTCTCTTCAATTCACAACTTCAAGTTCTTTTCAATAAGATGAGCTTAAAAAGCACTCGCATCGAACATGGTTTCAAACGGGCATTCTTGAATCACTCTTTGGTCAGGATGTTGATACTTTTTTACAAAGTAAACAATGCTCCTTAACGTTAGAATCATGTCAACTACAAAAAGCAACTTTACCAAAGATAATATTCAAGAAGATGGATCCTAATGGCAGCCTTTTTGGGGTGGGCTAAATTAAACAGTTCCAGAAGTTTATCAATTCAAAGTTTACTTGGATTATGACGTCAAATGACAGAACCCGTTACTGTGTTGATTACACTGGACTCGGGGTTCAACAACTTCAGAGTACACTACTCCAACACATGGGTAATGTTAAGAAGTCTGTTGCTGAAAGAATACGTCATCAAAGACAGTATGACAGAAGGGTGAATAAAAGACAGATGCAGACACAAGAGAGTAAGATTGATACGGGTAAAGCATTGGATGCTGATTTGGTTGACACAGAAAGCATTAGGACAGTCTAAACAGTGCAAGATGATAAGCAGCAGGTTAGGGAATGATACATATGCTGATGATGCAGATATCAGACCCATTTATGTCGATGATCCAATGGATGAGGGTCAATTGATTGCTTGAATGGCATTATCTTTGCTTATAGGACAACGCCTGTATGGTAACCTGATATTCATTGTTGAAGGTAGGGTTGTCCTGTATCCTGAAACATGTCAAGTTAAAAGTCCTTTGCTTGATTCTTCACTGATAACCAGGACACTGAATACTCAAAACATCACTCGATTTGGGAAAATATTTATGCTCAAAGAGAAAGTTAGCGCCAATTTCAAAAAGTTTTTTCAAGAATGGAAGCACATGGCATGGCTCTCGGAACGTAAATGGTCAAAGTCCAATCTTGAAAAATCAGGGCAACATGGTCAAATTTTGAATGAAACAAGTAAATATAGCCAAGGATTTGAAAAGGAAATTTGATGTACTGAAATCATGAACATCGTAATTAGAACTTAGTGTGGCTACACTTACGTAAGGAAAATGAGTCTTTGAAACAGCATTACAAAGTTTTGTATGATTCTATTAAAATCATGAGATCTAAGACTACAGAACAGGCACGATCTTTGCTTGTAATATGCTGAATTTTATAAAGCTCAGATTCAGGAAAAAGGTCTTTTTGCAATTGCTGCTTTAAAAAATGACTTATGGTAGTTAAAAGGAAATAGTGTAGATACTAAGTTTTGATAAAAACAAGCAGTCTTGAGGAATTCGGTGTTTACCATCACTAATGAAACCAAACAGTTGGTAGACAACGAATGCGTTTAAATCTGCATAGGGCTCAAAAATGTCAAAACTACGGTTTGCCTCCCTGTTGAATGTGGAAAAGATTTTGGTCAAATACCAAGTGTCACTCAAAATGATTTGCCTAAAGGAAAACAAGAACCACCTTTGTTAAAACATGATCACATGATTGCATCTAGCTCATTTCGGAATTAGTTTTAAGAACATGAAAAAGATTTAGTTCAAAATGACATGGTTCTTAATTCATATTTAGATGATAGTAGAAAAAAGATACAGAGAGAGATAAGGAACTCAACAACTGTGTGCATATTCTGCGAGAATTCAAAACCACTAATAGATGATAGCAATCCAAACCATAGGAGTCAATAAATAAATCTAGGAGTGTGCTTGTATTATGATGAGTCGCGTTACAATAAACGGCTTTTTGTGCCCCAAGCAGATCACTCTAAGAGTTCTAGTTCTTGTTTCTGATCTAAAAAACTTTGATTGTTTACCATGTCATAAGTGTGTCTTCTAATGCAGATCATGATGCTTGTATACCAAAATCCTAAGGAAGTAAATTCAGTGCTAAATTTCAATCTAATAAGAACCACAAACAGTAACAAACCGTAAGATCAAAAGAGTCATACTCAGAAAACCAAGGTAAAACATATCTTTACAGGACATAGGTTTTCTCCTAATAAGACTTCCGATGTGTATGAGAAAACATCTCCTATATCTGATCTTAGGTGGAAACCACGGGTTAGAAATTTTCAAATCTGTTGGTTTAGGTGGATTGTACAGGAAAAGTTATTCGACTCTTGCACAAGTAAGTGTTGACAGTGAACCCCACATCGGTTTAAATGTACATATCCCTCATATTCATGAATGCAAACAAAACTCTGGTTGTAAGTGCAGGTCATCAATTATGTTCGAAGGTAACAAAAGTCTTGATTTAAGTGAGGTACTTTTTAATGTCAACAAGGAAAATCTCAGAGTATGGTTGCTGAAAAGGATGATATCTCAGAAACCATTGTCAAAGTGGATTCACAGATGATGATACAAAAAAATGACGTTTGATTACAAAAGATCAAGCCTCGAACCTCAATGTATAATGATGTTTGAACAAAACGGTTCAAGCCTCGCACCACAATATCAACAGAAGGTAATCAAGCAGCTAAGACAGTAACAACGTCAAATGAACTGGATTTGCTATTCGGTCCTTTGTTCGACGAATATTTCAATGGAGAAAATCAAGTTGTTTTAAAGCCTTCCGCTGTCACTACTACTGATGCATCAAATAAAC
Organism: Tanacetum coccineum; assembly: GCA_026074375.1. Lineage (NCBI taxonomy): Eukaryota > Viridiplantae > Streptophyta > Magnoliopsida > Asterales > Asteraceae > Tanacetum > Tanacetum coccineum. The sequence goes on from BQNB010068881.1 coordinate 12,151, forward strand.
GTCAACAACAACCTGATTCAACTTCATCCACTTCAACTCTAGCCATAACTGTCACTGCTAATGGAAACTTCTATATTGTAAATATTTTTATTCTCTCTTTATTTTTTATTTATAAAAATTTTTGAAAAAGAAAATACAAAAATATAAAACCAACAAAAAGAAAATAGAAAAGTATAAAACCTAGAATAACAAAATATAAAATCAGAAAACTTTCAAAAATACCAAAAAGAATCTTCTCGATATGTCTCTTGGAATCGATAACATTTACGTACCTAGAAATGTTGATTAACATCGACACGGGCGTGTAAATGAAGTTCGAACAGGAGTTTCAAATGCTTTCAATCAGGTCACTTTCTAAATTTGTCTCATTGACTTATGATGCATTTCAGTACATTATCTCGATGCCCGACGTCAACAGGGAAGGTATCCTCAGTGCGCTACTTAAATAAAAAGAAGGTCTTCTATTATGTTTTTTTTAAAATAGTATGTAAACACAATTTTTCAAAAAGAACTTTCAATGTCAAATTGTTCATACAATTAATTTGGGATTTTTCTTGTTTTTCAATAAAAAGTGGCTATTTTGTTAAATTGTGTGTTCCAAACACTCCCCTTCCTCGAATAATTTTCAATGAATTGTAGTTCGTAGACATTGTCATTTTTATGTGAATCAATTTCTGAGGGGGAGCTTTTTAAACAAGCCTTTTAATGTGTTTGATACTTCTCTAAATATCCAATTTTTTGTTTGCCAAAACATTCTGTGAAAATTAAAATGTTGAAAACTTAATATTGTCATTTATGTTAATATACACTGTTCACTAAGGCATCTCACTTGTCTCAACAATTTTGTGGTGTATATCAATTTTTCTTTCTAATGTCAAGTTTTTATTAAATATGGTTTCCCACCTATAATGTTGGAAGGGAGCTATCAGAAAATGAATTCATGCAATTTCGTAGTCTTATTTTTCTCCCATGGAATTTTTATGTCAAATTTTAATCACAATTGGTATTTCAATTACTATGTGTTTTATTATTAAAAATAAGGGGAGAAAAATGTGATTAAAATATGTTGATAGACGAATGTGATCTTTGAGTCTCTAAGTGCAAAACTATTTCTTCATGTGCTAAACAATTCGATATCTCGGAGCACATGTGTAGGGGGAGTATTTGAAATAAAACATGTCAGAAAATGGTTTTATGGTTCGATCTCTATACCAACAACTATTAAATTTCACGACGATTATGAAGTCTTAATGGTGGTTAGGTTAGGAATAAGTCCTACGATCCACTACAAGAAACGGTGGGATCTACCAAGGACACTCCATAGTTAGACAATTAACAGTCCTTATGTATGGATTGGAGAATAATGTGTATAAGGGAAAATGCAGACTAAGATTGGCTAACATGGAAACCAAGCACAACAAGGTGTTAGTAATGACGTCTGGTATGCTTTGAAAGGGTTGAAGAATTAAAAAGAAAAGTATGGATATAAGGGTGAAAAGAAAGATTAATCCTCCTTACACCTTAGGGAGAAACCGGGTCAATTCCATTAATCTTATCAAATCACATGATGTTTGTTGATATTGAAGAAAGTCGCCATGGACCCAGTGATGCAATGGCAAAACTTGCCCAGCCATTCGGGTTTCTCTCAAAAGAAAATTGTATATTTGTCAAGGAGTTACACAGTAATCTATTGACATCCTTACTACGAGATTGTTAATTTTGAATAGGGGGCCGTTTGCCTCCAGCCTCCGATTAACTAAAACCAAAAATGCACAAATTGAGTCTAGAGCCAGAGAGAGCTTCAGTATTAATCTCAGTTGGATCACAATGTCAAAATTACCACTTGTTGAAAAACCACAAAGCTCACAGGTTGTAACAAAGAGTCTTTACGCATTCTATCTTGAGATCTTGCCCAGAACATCCGAAGTTTGATACTTAAGTATTCACAGTGAAGATGGAAAATCTGCTTGAAGCCAACATAAACAAGCTCTTGGTAGGTGACTTGCCAAGATTTCTATATGAATCAAGCTTGTAAGAACTGGGGGGAAATAATCAATTTTGGTCCAGTAAATGACATTGATGACTTTATATCAGAAAGATAGTAACTATTTGATTCACTCTTAACCGTATTGTCCTGCTTTGATGACGTTCCGGTTTATGAGAAATAGCAGCGTGGTGAATCTATCATTGTGTTAGAAGATCCTACGCTTTGTGCTGGATACCATGTCAAGGAGATTCTTTGAATCTATGAATAAGGAATGTTTTATACTATAAAATTGGGAAAGTGGTAGGTAATGTCAACCGATCTAGATGGAATGACAAGCCAAATTTCATCTTTTTATTGCTAATGTTTTATTTCAGGATAAGATGACAGTGTTGCAGGCTCATTCCAGCGAAGTCGGATTCATAAACCACATGCTCATACTCAAGCTTTCAAAGTCAATCGTTCAACATCAAGATAGTTGATTCTAATCTTCCCCAACATCAAAGAGCTTCAAAGTCAAATAAAGAATCATCAATTGGGGAGATTGTTAGACTTATAATCATATATGTCAAACAAGAATGTAACAAGTGTGAGCATGTTGGTCAAGAGCACAAGTTGATCAAGGAAGTCAAATCAAGATGATTCAAGTCAAGGAGATGATGCAAGTAAAGATCTCAAGAATTTAAAGTCAAAAGATAAAGGCTCAAAATCAAGATCCAAAGCAATGGATGAACAAAAGCCATTACTAACAAGGACATAAAGACCATAACAAGGCAAAAGCATAAAACGTTAAACGTCTATCTTCAATGTCATTGGTGATACAGAGAAGTTTGAAGAAAGAGACCAAAAATTGGGGGAGATTTGTTAGACTTAATTATATTAAGTCAAACAAGAATGTTATCGGTCTCATTAAGGTTTCAAATAGGTTTGTTTGTATAGGTAGTCGGGTATCATCGGGCTTACGTTTGTAATCTAATGTTGTCCCTGTTAAGGTGAAAGCCCAAGTGTTAGCCAGCCTGGCCCGTTAGAAAGCCATCAGCACCAACCCCCCCCCCCCCCCCCCCCCCCCCCCCCCCCCCCCCCCCCCCCCCCCCCCCCCCCCGAAGGTAGGGTATAAGTATCCCTTTCACCACACTTGGTGAAGGGTTTTTGTTGGTTACCATTTTCACTTCACTTGTAACTTTTCCAAATTTCTCTCTAATTCTAATCTTCTTTTTTGTTTTCTCTCTTCTACTTGCTCTCTCTTAGATTTCTTTTAATTTTCTAGCTTATTGGTATAGATTATTGTTGTATAATGGATTAAACTAGTGGGATAACATGAAAAGAACCATCTTTATTTTGACAAATAAACACCTGCTCCACAAGGTGAGGGAACTCGTCTTTTAAATCCTCTGTCAGAAAAAGTTCTTGTAATGAGTAGACAAACTCTTGCTTTTTGTGGTGCTAATCGATATGGTGAGTCGTGTACAGGTGCTTAGTCACCAGGGGACCACGTCGATTTGTATAATTCAAACTTGTCGAGTAGGTGTAACCCAGGCAAACTCTTCATAGAAAGACTTCTGAAAATTCACGTTTCGATTGGCCACTATCCTTCAAGTCGCCTCTCTCGACTTATCCTCAGCTTTCTTGGACGTAACTTGTGCCAGATAAACTTGACATCATTTCTCAATATACTTTTGGGTCTTCGTGGCATCGATTGATATTCAATTTGTGCATTTGTCGCAATTATCACCTCGGATTTTCAACAACCTTATTTCTATAAGGAATAGAACAATCGCTTCTCATTCAAATTGATCCAACGCGTGGTTCTTTACACAACAAACCTTACCAATGAGGACGCCAAAACTACCAAGCTTTACGGGCATTAGCATCTATGTCAAACAGGTGATGGACCTAATAATCTAAACGTGCAAACTCTATGAACAAACATTTGTTTCTGAAATTCTTCCATCGGCAGTTCTACGGCATAACTAGTGTTAAAGTGGTTGGTGTAACTCAAGCTAAACATTAAAGGTAGTTGACACAAAATTATATCGGCACACCGAAATCGGAAAAAATAGGAGCATAACAGTTTATTGAGGTAGGAAACGTACCCGTGAAAAGTTTGGATCTAGGGTTTGTTCCTCATCACAATGGCGTAAGCTCTCGTGTGTTTCGATTACCTCCAGTCTGGCTTTCAGTCTTGTTCCTTTTCTTGTTTTTTTCTGGTTTCCTACGGTTTGATTCCTTAAATTAGGTCATTCCTTCCTGCTAATGTCTGGTCTTCCACAATCATAAACAAATAATTACCCATGCTAATTTCCAACTGGAGCCCTCTGAGTGTTTGGAGCAACAGCTGCCCTACAATGTTTTACCCTTGAAAATCTGATGTCCATACCTTCCTTACAGTTTCCAGCCTCAAAGTACATCAACCTTATGGCGCATACCTGCAAACTTGTTTGCAGTAGGGAGAAACCAAAACATACCCCTTTCTTTAGTTGTACCCAGCTGACTAGCGTTATCTTACTCCTTTTTAATATATATATAAATATACTTTATAACAAGGATCAGGATCCACAAAATCAATGAAACCGGAAGTAGTATAGAGAATTTTCGGGTCGTTATGTCCCAATGAGGCTTAAATGGAAGATCGAATGACGAATTGATAATCGATGTTTGAATATGACAAGGATATGATTGGGCACTAAACCTAATAAGCAAAATGCACGACAGATGGCAGGAAAATAAAGCTTAGAGCTGGCATAAAGGCTAGGAATGGTATTAAAACCTTAAAAAACTTTTATTCTAAGACACACAATAGCTTCAAATAAGCTCAAGAAAAACAAAATATGTAGAGCACCTAGACAAACCTAAAAAGCTTAAACCTAACTATAAATAAAGCAAATATTCAACAAGCCATTAAGCTATATTAGCAAAGAGGAAACTCAGCAGTACTAACTGCTAGTACTAATAATTTTAATACCAGTTACAAACTTGGTGTTAGTACTGCTAGCTTTAATGTTTAGTACTGCTAGCGTTAAGTTGTACTGCTATGCTTTAACAAAGACACAATGAACAAGAAAATAATGCAAATAAGCTAAAACAGTTATTAATCTACCCCTATAAACTCTAAGGCATAAGAATAAGCAAACTAGAATAAAATAAAGTGGCAGATAGCATAGCAAAAAGCTACATACTGAGATACTATTAAAAATAGCTTTGAAAAGCAATTAAGTAAAGTAAGCTCTACTAACATACATAAAAGCGAATAATGGAACTTAATTACTCTAAATAGCTAAAAGAAAATCTTAAATGAAGCAAAAATGATAAGCTAATAAGCAATAATGAGCCAACAGTACTTAACTTAGAGTTAGTACTGCTAGCTTTGAGTTAGTACTGCTAGCTTTAAAATCTAAAATTGAATGCAGTACATAAATATGGGTTAGTACTGCCTTGTTCCAAACACCTTAAAGTTTTTCAAAAATCATTTTTCTATTCTTTAATTCAGTTGTTTTGATTCCTAAATTTGTTAAACATAGATTATCAAATAACAAAATAAGACACTTATAAGCAGATTTCAATCAATATTGAGCACTTAAGAAGCCGAAATCCAGTCTAACAGTTTAATCATACTAAACGTACAAACTATGAAAAAATTTGCACAAGTCACTTTTAAAAAAATACTAAACAACTAGCAGACAAGCACACTAAACTTCGTAATAAAGCATAAATAAGCATAATTGTATGTAACAAATAAGCACGATTAAGAAGTTCTACAATTAAATAAGAAAAATGTTGTAAGTTTTTAGTTTTCTTATTTTTCTTATTTATTGTTAGAAATGTTAATAGTGCTTATTTGTTACTACAATTAGATTATGTTTTATGCTTTATTACGATGTTTTAGTGATTTTGTCTTGCTTAGTTGTTAGTTTAATGTGACTTTGTTGGCAAATTTTATTGGTTGTACTGTTAGTTATGAGTTAAAAAATGGTTAGACTGATTTTGTTATTTATGTGCTATTAATTGATTGAATTGAAATCTGCTTATAAAGTGTCTTCTTTTGTTATTTGATAATCTAATGTTTAACAAATTAGATCAAATCACTTGAATTTATGATCGAGAAAATTGATTTTTGAATACTTTAAGGGGTGTTTGGAACATGCAGTTACTAACCATAGTTAGTTACTGCTAGATCTATTTTAGGATTTTTTAAAGCTAAGCAGTACTAACTCAAAGCTTGAGTACTAACTCTACAGTTATTACTGTTGGTCATTATTGTCTTATTAGCTTTCATTTTTTGCTTATTTAAGATTTCTTTGCTTTTTAGAGTAGTTAAGTCATTTTCCTTTACTGTACTTTAGTTGAGCTTACTTTAGCTTAATTGATTTTTCAAAGACAATTTTTAATAGTATATCAGTTTGTAGCTTTTTAGATATCTGCCACTTTACTTTATTCTAGTTGCTTATTCTTAATGATTTGAGTGTTTATTAGGGGTAGTTAATATCTTGGTTTTAGCTTATTTGTTTATTTCTTGTTTCATTGTGTCTGGTTAAGTAGCAAGCAAGTACTAACTTTTATAAGCTAGCAGTACTAACTTAAGCTTGCAGTTACTAACTTCCAGTTAGTACTGGTAGTTAAAATTATTAGTTACTTGCTGTTAGTTACTGCCTGAGTTTCTCTTGCTTAATTTAGCTTAAACGGCTTGTTGAATTTGCCTTATATAGAGTTAGTATTTGTTTTTAGGTTTGTCTAGGCACTTTTCTCTGCTTATTGGTTTGTCTTGAAGCTTATTGTGCTTTTGTGTGTCTTAGTATATAAGTTTTAAGTGTTATTTTCCATTCCTATGCCTTTTTTGCATGGATCTAGCTTATTTTCTTGTTCATCTTTGGGCGTGCTTTTTGTTATTAGGTTAGTGCCAACAATCATAGGCCTGTGGATATAATTAAACATCGATATCAATTCGTCATTCGGATCTTCCTTTAAAGCATCATTGGGACCATAAACGACCCGAAAATTTTCTATACTACTTCCGGTTTCATTGATTTTTGTTGGGTTTTTTTTGTGTTGATACTTATTGGTGATGGGCGCTTGTTGTTTTTTTTGTTGGTTGTGTGTGTGTTATTTTACTGTTTTGTTGTTATTTGTTTTATTTGTATGGTGGTTTGGTTATTTTGATTTTTTGTGGTTTTTTTTGTTTTGGGTGTTTTGGTATTTTGTGGTGTTTGTTTGGTTGTTGATTGGTGTTTGATTAGTGGATGGATTTGTTTATTTTTATAGTGGTTTGTTGTGGTTTGTTTTTGTGTTTTTTGGTGTTTTTTTTTTTGTGTTATAGTTTTTGTATTGGTTTGTTGTGATTTTTGTTGTGTTTTGGTTGGTTATTTTTGGGTTTTTGGTTTTTTTTTGTTAGTTTGGGTGTTAGTATTTGTGTTGGTGGGTTTGTGTTTGTGGTTGGTTGGTTTTGTTAGTTTAGTTGGGTTTGTTTGTATTTTTAGTTTGTGGTTTGGGTGGGGTTTAGGGTTTGTTGTTTTATTATTGGTTGTGATTGTGTGTGTTTATGGTATTGTGTTTTGGGATGGTGTAGGGGTGGATGTGGTTTATGGTTTGTTTGTTGTTTTGAATTTGTTTTTGTTGTTTTGGTTGTTTCTTGTGTTTTTGGTTTTGGATGTTGTGTTGTTTTTTTGGTTTGGTTTGGTGTTTTGTGGTTTTTGGTTATTGTTTGGTTGTTTTGTTTGTTGGCTGTTATTTGATTTGGGCTTAATTTTGTGGTTGAGTTGTTGGTGTATGTTGTTTTGTTGCTGTAGTTTGGATCATGATCCTTGTTATATATTTATATTTATTTATATATAAAAAAGGATGTAAGATCACTGCGAAGACAGTAGGGGAAAACGAAAATAGAAAGGGGTATGTTGTGTTTCTCCACCTAAAGCAACAAGGTGCATGGTTGGCATGAAGGGTTGTGTACTTTGAGGCGTGGGGAAACTGTAATGAAGGTTGGACATGTCGACTAGGGATTGTAGGGCGCTGTTGCTCTCCACCAAACACTCAGAGGGCTCCAGTTGGAAATTAGCAGGGTATTATTTGTTATGAGTGTGGAACAAGACCACGGACATGTCAGGAAGGATTGTCCTACGTTTTAAGGAATCAGAACCGTGGAAACCAGACAAGAAACAAGAATGGAAACAAAGACTGGAAACAGACTGTGAGGTGTAACGAAACTACGACGAAGACTTACGCCGATTGGTTGGTAGGAGGAAACAAAACCCTGATTCCAACGTTTTCACGGGTACGGTTTCTTCCTCATAACTGTTTATGCTTTCTATGTTATTCGATTCGGGGTCGATAGAAGTTTTTGTAGTTAAACTACTTTAATGCTTTGCTTTGATGTTACACCAACCACTTTAGACCACTAGTTTATCGCCGTTTTAGAATCTTGCCGTTGGTAAGTAATTTCAGAAACCAAATGTTGTTCTTAGAGGTTGCACGTTAGGATTATTAGGTCATCTGTTTGACATAGATCTAATGCCCGTAAAGCTTGGTAGTTTTTGGCGTCATCATGGATATGGAATTGGTTTGGTAAAGTACCAAGCGTTGATCATTGTAATGAGAACGGTTGTTCGTATATTCCTTATAGAAATAAGGTTAGGTGTTGTTAATACGAGGTGATAATTGCGACAATGGAAACTAAGTGAATTTCATATATGCACGAAGACCCAAAAGTATATTGAGAAAGGATGTTAAGTTTATCTGGCACAAGTTACGTCTAAGAAAGCTGAGGATAAGTCGGAGGAGAAGCGACTTGAGGATGTGCCAATCGTACCGGAATTTCCAGAAGTCTTTCTAGAAGATTTGCCTGGATTACCGCCTACTCGACAAGTTGAATTTCCAAATGACTTGGGGGTCCCTGGACTGCCTGTAGCACGAGCACCATTATCGATTCTAGCACCAGGCCAAAAATGCAAGAGTTGTCTACTCAGTTACAAGAACTTCTGACCGAGGGATTTATAAGGACGGAGGTTCCATAACTTGTGGAGACATCGGTTTTATTTGTCAAGAGAAAGATGGTTCTTTTCATGTTTATCTCCGCTAGATTATCCATTACACAAACAATAATCTTTACAATATGCTAGAAAATAAGAAGAAATCTTAGAGAGAGAAAGTAGAGGAGAAAAAAAATAAATAGTGAAAAATGACAAAATGAATGATGTCATAAAATGACCTGAAAATACGGAATGTTACAAGTTTGGTGAGTTACACATACAACAAATGGCAACCAACACCCTCTCCATGTGTGGAGAGGGTTTCTTTTATACCCTTTGCCTTAAGAATGACGTATGTGGCTTACTAATGGGTCAGGCTTGGCTTATCTTGGGATTTGAGCCCTAAACACGAACAAGATTAGATTACAATCCAAGCTCATTAATACCCGACTAGCCTATTACATTACAAGACCTATTTTAACTTAATAAGGCCGATAACATTCTTGTTTGACTTAATATAATTAAGGCTAACAATCTCCCCTAATGTTGAGGTCTTCTTTGATCTCCCCAACGTTGACGTTCTTGATGGAGGTTATCTTGATTTAACTTTATCTTCCCTAATGTTGAAGACATGATGTTTGAGCTTTGCCTTCTTTGGTCTTGTCTTGGTCTTTTCTTGTTTGTAATGGCTTTGTTCATTCATGCTTTGTGATCTTGATCTTGAGGCTTCGTCTTTTGACTCTGAGTTCTTGAGATCTTAATCTTGCATCATTTCCTTGTCTTGAATCATCTTGTGCTCTTGACCAACATGCTCATACTTGTTACATTCTTATTTGACTTATATGATCATACGACTAACAATCTTCCCCAATAGACAATTATTTATTTGACTTTAAGGATCTTTGATGGCGAGGAAGTTTAGTATCAGTAATCTTGATGCTGAATGATTGACTTTGAAAGCTTGAGTATGAGCATGTGGTTTATGAATCCGACTTCACTAGAATGAGGCTGCAACACCGTCGTCTATTCCTGAAATAAGACAGTTAGCAATAAAAGATGAATTTGGCTTTGTCGTTCATCTTGAGTTCGGTTGCATTAACATCCGGTTCCGTGAGGACCGACCTGTGATCAGGTAGGTTCAATTTGGAAGAACTTCCTTGACAGGATTTCCAGCTTAAAGCGTAGGATCTTCTAACACAGATGTATTAGATTCACCATGCTTGCATGTTCTCATTACCAAAACGTCTCAAAGCAGACAACCCAGTAAGAGTGAATCAGATAGTTACTATCTTTCTGATTAAGTCGTCAATTCATATACTAGACCAAATCGATATCCAGTTGTTACAAGCTCGATTCATATAGAATCTTGCAAGTCACCTACCAAGAGCTTGTTTGATGTTGGCTCAAGCAGGATTTTCATCTTCACTGTGAATACTTAAGTATCACTCGGATGTCCCGGCAAGATCTCAAGGATAATGCATAAAACTTTTTGTTACATCTTATGAACTTTATGGTGTTCAACAAGTGTATTTTCACATTGTAACCTAATGAGATTTATAATATGATCTCTTCTTGGCTCTAGACTCGATTTGTGCACTTTGGTTTTAGTACTCGGATGCTGGAGCAGACTGCCACCTATTTAATATCAACAATCTCGGAGTGAGATGTCAATAGATAACGTGTGTATCTCCGTGACAAATGAGACAAGTTTCTTTTGAAGAATCTCGAATGGCTGGGAAGGGTTGTGCAGTGCATCACTGGGTCCATGGCGACTTTCTTCAATATCAACAATCATCGTTGTGATTTTGATAGATTATGTATTGACCCGGTTTCTGCCTAAGTTGTGTGGAGGGCTGCTTTGTTTTCACCCTTTATCCATACTTTTATTTTTTATTCTTCAACCCCTTCAATGCTTACCAAGACGTCATCACTAACACATTGTTGTGATTGTTCCAGTGTTAGCTCAATCTTAGTCGGCATTTTTCCCTTATTCTTATTCATCTCCAATCATACCTAAGGACTTCTAATTCTATGGAATGTCCTTGGGTAGATCCATCCGGTTCTGGTTGGATCGTAAGAATTATACCTAACCTTAACCACCTTATGACTTCATCGACGTCGTGAGATTAATTGGTTGTTGGGTATAGAGATCGAACCATAAAATCATTGATACAGATATTTTAAAATACCCCCCCTACACATGTGCTCCGAGATTCAAAATTGTTTTGCACATGAAGGAAAGAGTTGCACTTAGAGTCTTAAAGATCACATTATTCTATATCACATTTTAATCACATTTTCTCCCCTTATTTAAAATAATAAATCTTAGTATTTGAAATATCAATTGATTAAAATTTATGACATGAAAAATTTCATGGGGAGAAAAATTATATTAAGTCAAACAAGATTGAAAGTTTGGAGATTAGCTCCTTCACCCAAAGGCAAAACCATCATTAACACCAAATGGATCTTAAAGAATAAGAAAGATGAAAATAGTTTGGTGATCAGAAACAAAGCAAGGTTTATAGCACAAGGATATCGTCAAGAAGAAGGAACTGATTACCCACCAATCAATTAAGATCCAAGTGCTTAATAATTCTCAAAATAGATCCGAGGACTTAAAGGTCCTAGCAATCAACGCAAGCAGGATGGATCTTATTGATGAGGCTGTCATCAATGCGGAAAAAACACAAATTCGGGCTTTATATGCACCACAAGACTAGTTCACTTTATGTATATTTATTTTATATATTTAATTTACGTAATTTTTATTTTATTTTATGTAATGTTTTTATTTTATTTTAATGAAATTTATTTTTTTAAAAATTGAGTATTGTTATTTATATAAATGAGATAAAATGAAATAGAGATGAAAAAAAGTATTATACACTTTTGGTGGTTATAAAATGAAATAGAGAAAAATATAGAGAGAGCGCAAGGAAGAAGCGAATGGGTGCGTTATCATCTTCTCCTCTTATCCTCCGATGCATTCTCCGCCGTCCACCATCATTAACATTTCTCAAACTGTACAAAAACACCTCTTCTTATCAACCCCCCCTTTCAACCCCTCCTCATTTTCTTATATCCCCCCGCACTTTTTGCACCATCACAAGCACCCCAACCGTCATCTCCGAAGACACCGAAAAAGAAAAAGAAGCTGCTGATGATGATAGAATAGCAAATGAGCATAAGGAAATGATGTCTAAATTAAGAGAAATGAGTGTGAAAGACAAGAAAGAGCTGGGTTCATATGCAAATAGTTTAGGTAAAAAACTCAAGTCTCAACAAGTTGGTAAATCTGGTGTTACTGATTCTGTCGCGGTCGCTTTGCTTGAAACCCTTGAAGCCAATGAGCTTCTTAAGGTAATTACTACTTATTTACAGGATATACTTATTACTTGCTTATGTCTAACATTTCCCTACCACATAAGTATAATTTGCTTCCATCTCGTGTTTAGATGCTATGCTATTGCATTCTCCAATTTACGCCCAGTACTAATATCGTCTGCAAAGAGAAATTGAAAACACCATATCACGTTTTACTTGGTCTCTCTGATTATTCACTACTTTGTTTTAATAAACATTGCATCCAAACACCCTGTAAGAAGGTTAGATGTGAATGTAAACAACAGCATAACATTTGAGCATATATGGCACAAAATAAGATTTCAAAATTTAAATATTATTTATAATACAAAAGGTAATACAATCCTTGCATACTAGCAGATACCCAAAACATAAAAGACCAGTAGCAAAAGGACTTGAACAAACACAAAATGACCAGTAGCAAAAAAGACCAATAGCAAAAAGGGTAATACAATCCTTGCATACTTGCACCAGTAGCAAACTTACATCGGTAGAAATGGCATAGATATTCAACTTAGCAGCCCACCCAAACAAACAAAAAAACTTATAAGGACTTCAACAAACAAATCTGCTTTTTTTTGTGCCTCTTAAACCTCCAATATCTCTTACCATCTCACACAATCTTACAAATGTACTTCTATGAGGGGCCTTGTTTTACTTATACGCAACAATGATAATCGAAACCAAGTCATGAATACTACATTAAACACACTAACGAGTGAATTCATGATCTCGACCATACGAAGGGCATTGCGTTGCCTGCTACTAATGGGACTACGTGCCATCTTCTTCTACAAAAAATATACAAAAAGGTAATTTTCTTTTAGACATTCTAACAACTACCAACTTCAAAAAAAGATATAGAAAAATACACCAGGTTGTTTATAAAACATGGAGGCAAAAAATAGCCAACAACTTCAAGTAATTACACGCATACCCCATTGCCAGTTAGTTCAACTACAAGATTATGTCTCCACTTATTTATTCTGTATCCATGATTGTTAATAAGATAAATATCAAAAGATTAACAAGCAAACGGTGGCATACAATATTAAAAGCAAAAACAAAGATAATGTAAATCAATCAAGAGTGATTACCTCCATTTAACCCACAAATGTTGTAAATCAATCAAAATACATTATCTTGATTGATTTACATTATTTTTATAATTCGTCAACTGATTATTTTGATATATATGAAAAAATACCCAATCGACAAAAAAAATAAAAATAGGGCTTTAAGCAATTACCTTTAATTGATAGATTTATAATCGTGGAAATGTGGAATCATCAAGAAGTATTGGTGGGATTTTGGTAAGAAGAAAAGATAGATAGGAGATGATCTTGTAGAGAGAAAAAAATAGTCACCTTCAAAAAAAAATTGAGGAGGATATGTCGTAAACCAAGGTATCTAGGTGGGGTTTGTAGAAAGTAGTATCTTTGGTCTCAAACCCCCATTTAAAACTGATCCCCTCCAACCAAACGGCTTATATCAAGTCTTTATCCTATCCCAAGCCCAAAACCCACAAAACAAACGGGCCCTAAGGTTGTTAAAGGCGAAAGCGACCTCAAAGCGACATGCCTTTCCCTAAAGCGAGCGCTTCAGTTAACTTTTTACCCTTTGTGCATATAATAGTGTTTAGTATGAAAACAATGATAAAATAAAAACATAGTAATTATCTTAAAATCTTCATTTTAATATAAAAAGACCACAAAAGAGAAGTTTATTCAAATACTTAAAGCCTAAAGTCTTCTATTTTTATTCGGAATAATCGTCTAAGTTCTCATTTCTTATTTCCCCATCATTTCCGAGATCCACTAGATCATCTTCATCTACAAGATCCGCGTCGGATTCATCATAGAGTGTCCTACTTGTAGATGTCCTACTTGTAGATGCCGATGCATTTCTTCTTGTATAAGGCCTCGGCTCATTTACACCACTAGCACTAGCTAAGGTACCCCAAGTTAGTGCTTCATCCTCACCAAACACAAACTCGCCTTCAGCATCATTACTTCCTGTTAGCCACTCATTGCTCTCATCCACATCATCTAAACAAATAGGTCAATGGTTTTCCTGTTATCATAACGGGCCTTGAGCTTTTGATTGTACTTGACAAATACCAAGTCATTTAGTCTTTTCTGTTCCAATCTGTTCCTTCTCTTTGTGTGGATCTAAAAAGGATTTACAAAAGTTAAGCAGTAATAATCAATAAAGAAAGTAAACTTTCAGAATTTAATACTATTCATACCTGTTGGAATACACTCCAATTTCTCTCACAGCCGCATCAAAACCTTGATAGCAAATCGTTGTAGATTTGGAGCTGAGCTCCCAAACAAAGTCCACCATTAAGCAGGAGACTTTCCCTTCCTTGCTCTAACAGCCATTGGCACCCCAAAAAAGATGTGATGCACCAAAATATATCGGCAACTCATCTCTAATCAGGTCTTGCACCTCAGTATCTCAAACCAATCGACTTACACACTTCCAAAACAAGGTCATAATCTCCTTATTAAATTCTATTTCGGGGCTGTCATAGAAATATTCAGGGTTCAACAAGTGGCCAGCGGCATGTAATGGACGATGGAGTTGGGATTCCCATCGGTTATCAATGATTTGGTTAATACGTTCGTATTTACTGGAATTGAACTTGAAGCCTTCCTCTATAGCCTTCTTTGCTCTGTTCATTGCTTCATATATGTACCCCATTGAAGGCTTTTGCTCCCCGTCAACATGCCTAAGTACTTTTACTAAGGGCCCCAATCCCCATAGCTGTCAAAATATAGGACACATTATTCCACCCTTTGTTTTTTTCGACCATTTGGATGATTGCCACTCTTCGGATATAAACATGCTTCTGAGTTTATCTTTCAACTAATACGCTTTAGATTGAGATAACATGTTGCGAATCGTGTTTTCCCGGCACGAACCAAATCAACCTTATTCGTAAAGGTCGTCATGATATCAAGAAGTCTAGCATGAGTTTATATATAACTTGTCAAGTTGATTGCCCTTTGCCAATGTTTTAGAAACTTTTGGTATCTTTCCAATATCTTCTAACATGAGATCAATGCAGTGTGCTGCACAAGGTGTCCAATACAGATTTGGCCTCTTGACTTCTAACAGTTTACCTATAAGATTTATTTAGAGTCAAATCAACTATACAATGCAAACTTATGAAGTTAAACTATAAACAAATTGGTACTAAAAATTACCTGCTGCAACATAGTTGGCTCCATTGTCGGTCACCACTTGTACCACATTAGCTTCTCCAATTTCTTCTATGAAAGCATCAAGCAAGTCAAACAACTTATCCGCTGTATGCATGTAGGAAAAAGCATCAACTGATTTAATAAACATTGTTCCAGCCGGTGAATTCACCAAAAAGGTTATTATGCTCCTTCCTTTAATATCAGACCATGCGTCGGACATGATTGAGCATCCATCTTTCTTCCATTCCTCCTTGTGATTTTGAAGGAGACCGTTTGTGTAATCTATCTCCTTCTGTAACAATGGAACACGCAACTCATGGTAGCTTGGGGGTTTTAGACCAGGTCAGCATTGCCCAATTGCTTCTATAGCGACCTTGAAGGAATCTAACCGAGCTGCATTAAAAGGTATACCAGCTTGATAAAAGAACCTGGCAATGTACTGAATGGTCTTCGCCCTTCTTTCTTTGTCAAAAGCATCAGCCACTACTGATTGCTATAGTTTTCCTTCCTTTCTCATTTGAACTACTACTTCTGGTTTCCTAACATAATTGTCCATAGGCCCTTTTTGTTTTTTCTTTGTGCCAATGTTTGATACATGCTCTATTCCTGGTCGTTTTCCTTTAGTCTCCTGCTCATTTGTATCCTCGTCGTCATCATCAATCTCATTCAGATTGTCATGATCCATAGGCGTATCATAATACACCTTCTTCTTCCTTTTATCTTCCATATATGCTCTGATCTTTTCTTTGGCTTCATCAGAGACTTTTAAGCATGCCAAAACAGCGGTGCTAGTGCCTAGAAGATGAAGCTTTTGTCGAAAAATTCCACCATGAGTTTTCTTGCCACAAAATGTGCAAGTAATAGCAGTGGTATTATTCGGGTCCTCCAGTAAAGAAAACTCCCATGCTGGGTCAATTCTGCTAGTACTTTTTGTCATTTATATAACCTGAAAAGTAAAACATGATAATTAATATTCTAAAGTATACAGACATATCACATATAAATGATATAATAATCAATTGAATCAAATATATAATATAATACTCTACTAAAGAACAATATAGTGACATACCTTATGATTTGGGTGGGGCCTGCTTGAGATCTGAACTTCAACTTGGATGGATGGTGGTAGGGCCGGCTTGGAACAAAAAATGATAAGTGGAAGTATGAAACGTGGGAAGAGAGGATTGTGTGATTGATAATTGTTAATAAGTGTTAGTATTTATAATACTATACTAAAGGGTTAGTTTTGTAATTATTTAACCTAGTTTAGAAGATTAGGGCCGGCTGTACAACTTCATTAGGTAAAAAGTTAAAAACTAGCCGTTATACAAAAAAGCGAGCGCTTTTCGGTCGCCTGACACCGCTTTTTCTCGCTCTAGTAAAACGCCTCGCTTCTTTGGTATCAAAGCGCTTTAGGGCGCTTCGCTTCGCTTCTTCGCTTAAGCGCTCGCTTTTCTCGCTTTTGACTACACTGCCCTTAATGATTAAGGGTTGGGCTTATAGGAAGTAATTTCCATAATAATTTGGGGTGGGTTAAACTGCGTAAAACTCCAATTTCAAGTTCCAAAGTGTAGTGTTTTTGGATTTTTTAAGCTTTATGATATATTTTTTTCTCTATAAGATGAATAATATCCTAATTTAGTGTGAAGTTAGGGAGTAGTTTAGGCGTATAAGATAATGACAACTGCTTAATCCGGCCAAGTTTCAATATCATTGCCACTATATATTTTCATGTGAATTGTATCTAATTAGAGGGTGTACATCGAATTTAGCTAATATTTCATTAGTCTTAGACCTCGTGGCTTTCTGTGGTTGTTATAGACAATGCCGTAGCTGGGCTAGCGGAGGCCCTGCGCAAACCTGCAACTTTTGATATGTAGGCTAGTCAAGTGGTCAAATTTCATATATTGTCAACATTTTGATGTTGGAAATAAAATTTTGAGGGCACAACTATATATAAAGGTATATAATTTGAGGCCCTGTGCTCACACACCCTCGCATACAGCTCTGGTTTTAAACTGTTGCTGATTTGAAAATAGCTCAACTCCGAGTTGCATATTCCACTTATCTTGAAACTTATTTCTATGGGTTTTATTTATAGATTTTTAACTTTTGATATAGGCTCAGTCAAGTGGTCAAATGCAGGTCTTTTGTAACCAATATGGCATTAGGTTTTAGGTTTGATTCTGATTATATGCTATTAGTTTTTCTGAGGCCCATGCAGCAATGTTCATTTGTTGAAAGACCTACAATTTGTTTAATTCATGTGCAACAAACTCTGCATGAACCTGTGAACTAGCTAGGTCAAAGATGCTACGTACCATGGCATAACTGAAATTACCTTCTCTCTACTAGACACTTGTATATCAAATATTCTACTGTTGACATCGTATGTGTTGATATGGTCCGGACAGATCCTTTGCTATGTCTCTATGAACTTAGCCCATATAACTTTTCCTTGATTATGATAATCTGAAAGTCAAAAGTTGCAGTTTTCATTGCATGGATGAAGTGCTGTGTCAACTTTATGATGGCCAATGGATTGTACAGGCATAACGTATCTTTCATGAAACTCATGTTTTATGCCTTGTGTGGTCATACTTGTTTGTATTTCATATCTAGCACTATGAACTATGTAGTAATGAATCATGATCTACTCTTAGGTTGTTATATATTACGGATATATGTTTTCATTTAAAAATTGACTAGAGCTTGCTAGCTTATCCTGATTCTAATGATGGCAACATGTAAAACAGCTTAAAATCCATAACAACTGTCCGGGGGAGTTAGACGAGGTGGTGAGTCAATTAGAAGAAGCGACCGGTTCAGTGGTTGTTGGTCGAATCGGTCGAACCATAATCATTTACCGGCCCAGCTTAACAAAACTGAAAGCAGAAGAGAAAAAGAAACAAAATATGAAGGTTTTCCTCAAAAGAAGAGCAGCTTATAAAGCATCTTATCAGGTATAAACAAAGTAATCATTGTTGACCCATTTTGTAAGTTCCTATAATCTTTAATGATACAAACTAGAGGTGCTGATTCGACGATATTATATACTTATGGGTCAATTTGTGCTATTATTATATATTCCTAGTGGGTCAAATACGGTAAGTGAAAGATTAAACAAAAAAAAGGATCGAGCAAAATGGGTCAATGGGAGGGGGTCATATGGGTAGAAAGACATATGTAATGTATTTAAAAACATATTTCTAAATAGCCTTATTGTATAAAGTTTTAGATTATACTTGTAATGAAATTGTCTTGTAATCATATCTAACCTAACAAATATCCACAAGCTGACACTAAAAATCATTTGTTTTGACCAACAAGTGTTTTTACCTGTTATGCAACTCCACAACCCATTCATTATACTATCCCCAAAGTTAATAAACATGGCTTGTATTACCCAGGACCCATAAAATGAATGTTTCTGCTTTCTCAATAGAATTTGGTTTATGATGTGCAGGGGAGAATGCAAAGCAGAGGACAATCTTCTACATCATATAATCGAACTCGAGAATTTAGAAAGTCTTGAGTACATTAGCTGTAGAGTTTGTAACCTATATGCATGCACCATATACCATTTGCAATGCAGATTGTGGCGAAAACTTTTGCTTAGATGTGTTTTCACCTGCTTAGATAATACTTGACTGCAGTGGCCTTTTAGCATATGGGTTGAAGTGAGGCTGCATGGCTGCCTTTTAGCATATGGCTTGAAGTGAGGCTGCATGGCTTCATGATTATGGTGTGATCTTCGATAGACATAAGAATATATGTTTTGATGGTTTTTTAGTCTTTAGCTATATCAAGAATTGAGGTTTACCCTGTTTTGTTAGTTTTTGTACTGATGTAAGTGATGGTTACATTGTAAACGAAGCATGTTGGAGCCTTGTACAATGAGTACAGGGTTGAATGTATATCATGTTTTAGTTTAATAGGACAGCCCAGATGAAGAAGTCAAGAAACTGTTTAAGTTGTGAATTAGAAAAGTTGTGATCTGAGACAACATTATATGATTATATTGGAGCGAAGAACCTAATACGTAGTAATAAATCAATCTTAGGGTGTTAACGAGTCGAGCTTTGAACGAAGTCCGTACCAGCATCATAAAAAAGCATCAGCAATAACAGGAACCACTACCATATGTTTTAATCACCATAAGTAAGAACCACTCATAGTAGCCAAAACTATCATATCATAGAGACATCGGTTCCCATCAATAACCCGCTTCCAGTTCACGTACAAGGCACGACCCAGGAACCACCAAAGAACCAAGGTAGGAAAACCCAGTCTAGTCAAAAGCGAGAAAAGCGAGCGCTTAAGCGAAGAAGCGAAGCGCCCTAAAGCGCTTTAATTCCAAAGAGCGAGAAAAAGCGTTGTCAGACGACCAAAAAGCGACCGAAAAGCGCTCGCTTTTTTGTATAACGGCTAGTTTTAAATTTTTTTGCTAATGAAGTTGTACAGCCAGCCCTAATCTATTAAATTAGGTTAAATAACTACAAAACTAACCCTTTAGTATAATATTATAAATACTAGTGGTAGTGGAGTTTGTGTTTGGTGATGATGAAGCACTAACTTAGGTTACCGTAGCTAGTGCTAGTGGTGTAAATGAGCCGAGACATTATACAAGAAGAAATGCATCGGCATCTACAAGTAGAACACTCTATGATGAATCCAACGAGGATCTTGTAGATGAAGATGATATAGTGGATCTCGGAAACAATGAGGAAATAAGAAATGGAACTTAGACGATTATTCCGAATAAAAATAGTTGACTTTAGGCTTTAGTATTTGAATAAACTTCCCTTTTGTGGTCTTTTTATATTAAAAAAGAAGATTTTAAGATATTTAATCATTGTTTTCATACTAAACACTATTATATGCACAAAGGGTAAAAAGTTAACTGAAGCGCTCGCTTTTGTCGCTTTTTGCTTCTCGCTTTAGGAAAATGCACGTCGCTTTGGGGTCGCTTTCGCCTTTAACTACCATAGGAAAACCCTAAAAATTAGGGTTTCAGACCCAACTCCAAAAACTAATAACGATCAGCCCCATGTCATCATTAAACATCAATCAACAAGAAGGATAAATATCATACGTAACGACCACAAACCAACAGTGTCATCAACTCTATTGGTGTTTACTCTAACTAATTAAACTACCATCTATCATTCTATTGTATTGGCCATAAGTTGGTTACTGAAATTGATATGAGAACATGGGTGATCAAACCCCTTAATTTTCTTATAGTGCAATTATTTTGTGAAATATTTCTTTCTAATGGGCGTTACACACAAATTGTGTTCATCTTTTCACTAATATGTACACACAAATATACTGTAAGTTTTTAGATAACTGTAGAAAGACTAATGAATGTAATTTGTACAAAAACTATGAATAGATTATCCTTTTCTAGTTTAGGAAAGGATTTATTCGCTATAGAGTGCTTAAATCGGCAAAAACATTACATTGTGGCCGTTGTGACTCTCATAGTCATCTGCAGAGCAAGATAAAAAGGATAATTATGTTTCATATCTATAGATAGAAATGTTATGTCTTGCATCAACCACTGATATTGCCTGTAACGAAATTATCCCTCTATGGGTGTAGCGAATATTGTTTAACAAAATCGCCCACTGATTTCAAATATATTTTCGCACACGAGGTCACACTCAACTTATTACTCCAGAAACAGTTATATAAACACAACTGGAGCGAGCAACCAATTATATATAATTTGAAATTACAGATTAGATGGGAACACTAAACCATAAGTATAACTATATATGAACAAATTGAAGCATGCTAAATTTATAAAATACAATTCCAAAAATGAATAAAATGATTGCTAAAATTATGCAAAAGCTATTAATGATGGTTTTGTCCGCGTATATACCGGACGGGCCCTATATCCGAACGGGTCATACGGGTCCGGACGGGCGTACTACATGAACCCGAAAGGAGACAAAACATTAGACTCGATAAAGAAGGACAACTCTTCAAACTGTTGGATAATAACAAGCAC
>BQNB010068882.1:0-33689 GCA_026074375.1 Tanacetum coccineum
TTTGTCTTGACTTTGTCTTTTCTACGCTTTTCCATTCCGTGTCCGGTTTTGTCGTTTTGGCTTTGTTTTTCGTCCTTTTCCAATACAATTAGCAAAACAAGCATATATTTGGCATTTTAAGTCTGTTTTTGGTTATTTTAGCTTGTTTTTAAAGGTAAAAGGCATGTGTAATTAAACACATACCAGGTAGATTGTTGTAATCTGGAGGAGGAATATTGATTGTTCTGAGTAGGATGGTTTTGAGGATGGTAAACTGGTTGTTGTTGAGCAACAATTACAAGTGGATTAGCAGTACGTGCTAGTCTTTCAGCTTTTATCTCATTGACTTCATTATGGTGTTGCTTCAGGATGTCATAAAGTTTGTGATAAGAGACAATCTTCAGCTCTTGACTCTGCTTAACGAGTGACATAAACCTTTGCCATTCTGGTTGTAATTGAAGTAAGAATTGAACATTCACTTGATAATTTGTAACATCACACTGATTCCTTACAAGCTCATTCATCATCTTGTAGAACCTTGAGTGATACGATTCAAGTGATTCACCATCCCGTGATGTGAATTTTCCAAACTCCCAATGCAAATTGGTTTCAAGATCTTGAACATTGACTGATTCACCTTGTTTCAACCTTTCATTGGCTTTCTATATTTCACATGCATTATGACAAGCATCAACTGTGGAGTAGATATCGTTATCTATCCCTGTAAGAATTATTTAAACAACTTCAGCTTCAGCATTCAGTTGATCCTATATGTCTTGTGAAATATTCTTATAGTTCTCCACGTACCCTTCTATAGTTGTTTTAGAACTACTTTCAGCAACTGGAACAGTCTTCTCGGTTAATTTGAACTTGTATAGTGGATTCTGGAGACAATAGTGGATGAGTTCATTATTAGGTTTGGTGTTGATGTATCTTTTGATTCTGGAGTTCAACTGAACGTAATTACTCGGTGTTAACATTGGTGGACGGTCTTTACCACATGCTTCCATGATAGCATTGTGAAGAGCATTTGATGTTTGAGTTTGCATTGTGTTATTGGTATTTGACATTTTGATGAAGTTGTAAATGGATATCGGATCTTAAGTGTTATGAAGTGTTGATTTAATTGTGGTTTTAAATGAATTCAATTAACTTCCACAGGATATTACAACTCTATGATTAAAACCAAGAAGAAAAGTTACTTGTCGGGATTTTACAAAATCAATAGAACAACCGTGAATGAATAATTGTTTGAAGTTAAGGGTTGATGTTTGTTAATTAATTTACGTTTTATGTTCAAAGTTCACGGTTAATTATAGTCCAAAGTTCAAAGTCTAAAGTCCAAACTTCAAAAAATTCAAAGTAGTAAAACAGTGGGTTAAACCGCTGGATTGAAACCAAATCGTTGGATTAAACTTCACTAAACCGCTGGCCAAAATTGGATTAACAAACCGCTGGCTAAAAAAGAACAAACTGCTGCCTAAACTGTGATGCTAAACCGCTGGCCAAAGTAAAGTAGCAAACCGCTGCGAACTTGAACAAATCGCTGGCAAGCAATCCTAGACAAATTGCTACTAGCAATGTTAAACCGCTGCCTATTTAGTTTACCCAAACCGCTGCTATTTCTGTCAAACCGCTACCTAAACCTTTATCAAACCACTACATTTCTGTTAGACAAACACTATGTAGAAAAACTTGCCAAACCGCCACCAAATGAGATCAAACTACTACCAAGTGTCAATTTTGGCAGAGTAACGTTTAGGAAGGACCAAGATATGTAAACCGCTGCTTGAACCTGTAGTAAACCGCTGTTTGAATAACTCAAACCGCTACCAATCTAAAACAAGTAAACTGTTACCTGTTAGACTTGCAAACCGCCACTAGAAGTAGCCAAACCTCTACACTAGCTGCCAAACCGCTAGTGGACTTTGGGGACCATTAAGCAAACCTCTACATGTACTAGTTTTTGACATTTAGCTAGTTTTAGGGCATACAAACAAAAACAGGTACAAGAGTCTTGTTTTATTTTCTAATACAAACAAAAACTAGTAGAGGCTTTGTTCTAATCTTAACCAAACCGCCACATAGAAAAAAACTTTTAGGATAAGCTTAAACGTGCCACATAAGCTACGAATGTTAGGTAATAAGCTACATAAGTTTGGAATAAGCTACGAAATAATCTAGAAAAAGCTATAAACTATAATCTAAACTTTGAGAACAATAGAAAACTAAAACCGTAGCTAAACCAAACGAATCCAAGAAGATAAATAAGCCAAAACCGTGAGCTTGAAGTGAAAATAAGCCACGAACTAAGCTTATTAGATGAAGAAGGTTAGAACTAGAAGCTTTTTAAGACAAGTAAGCCAAAAAAAAGTAAACTGTGAGCTAATAACATAAAATAAGCCACAAATTAAGCTTAGAATATGTAAAAGATAGGAACTATAAGCTTTGTAATCTAAATAAGCTAAAACAAAAGTAAACCGTGTGCTTAAATCACAAAATAATCCACGGTTTGGTATTAAACCACGAATCAAACAACCTAAACACCCTTTGGCGATTGATACCACATGTTATCCCACTAGTTAATCTAAAAACAACAATAAGCAATACCAAATAAGCTATCAAGGATGAAAATAATAAGAAGAAGGCTAGAAAGGAAATAGCTGAATATTAGATTAAGAGAAGAGAGTGGTAGGAGGTTACACACGTATTTTACATACATATGAATGACCAACACCCTTTCCATGTGTGGATAGGGTTCCTTTTATACCTTATGCCTTCACTTAAGACACATGAGCTTCTTCTTGGGCCGGGTTTGGCTTAACTTGGGCTTTGAGCCTGAAACATAGACAATATTAGATTACAATCCAAGCCCGTTAATGCCCAACTAGCCAATTACATTACAAGACCTAATTTGACTTAATAAGACCGATAATATTCTTGTTTGACTTAATATAATTAAGGCTAACATATATCCTCAATTTAAACTTTTATCCTACACCCTATACTCTTAACGTCTAAATCGTAGGTTTATCCTAAAGTCTCTACTAAAAGTTGCACTTAAATTCTTATTTCGCCTATCTTATCTCCTACGACATCTAACTAGTTTTAGATTCTCATTTTCTACTTCTTTAATCCATCTCATGCTTTGTCGATAACACATAAGCCCACTCATTTATAATTCTTTATTTACATTGAGAAGCATCCTAATTAATACAAATAAGGAAATATAAACTTATGGTTCGGTGATTTACAATTTCTTTATTTAAATGAAAAGGCGTTCTAATCTATTTAAATAAGGAGATTATAAATCATCCTACTTAAATATTCCTCGACACAACAGTCGTACTTGCTAAAGTCTTCATTACTTTCCATTATTTACATATCAATAACTCATTCATTTTTTAATATCATCTTTTATAGCCTTGGATCCAATCTCATTAACTTTTTCCCTAAGGAAACTTGGCTTTCTCCCCATAGGGATTCTACTATTACACACACCTTAACGGTATCACCAACCTTGCGTTAGTCTTTACATTTCATATTTTGGCTTCCTCTTCGTAGGGGTTTGTCCATTATCCATACCCTTGCGGTATCACCAACCTTGCGTTGGTCTTTACATTTCATCATTTGGCTTTCTCCCCATAGGGATTCGCCCATTACCTTTACCAAGCATTAGACCCAAGCTATGTTTAAATTTATCATTCTTTACCATTTGTTTCATTTATGTACTTTTTTAATCATATACTTTTCCATTTCCACTTTTTATTGCCTTACACAATTCTAACTCACACTTTATTATCTTTCATTATATTTTATAAGATCCAAATGATACTTGTCCATTTCATATATTACATATTCATATGCATTTCCAAATTGCATTAATTGTTTTCCTGTGAACCCCACGTTAACCTCATAATCAATTCTATACCAATACATCATTTTAATCCATTAGACTTTTCACGTTTATAAACCTCACATTTGGTTTACTTTAAGACACACTCATTTATCCAATTTACTCATCATACATCCCTTCATATATCTACATGGTTCTACTCATTCTTTATCATTCATATACGTCTTGAACTTAATCATATCATACTTTATCATGTTCTCTACATTACATGACTTATCATACTTTAATCCTTTTATTAGTAATTCATATAAGCACTTATTATTAATACATAATAGTTTTCCATTATGCAACCTTTTCATAATTTGAACATTCACTCATTTACTTTCCCCTACTTACATACTTTCATCATTAATTATTAAAATGCAATCATATGCTTTTAATTTAGCTCAAGAACTTTTTAAACTCATACCATCATACCTCACTTAGACATTTAAATAACCTACCATAGACTTTACATTATATAAACCTATACTTATACACTTAACACTTCTCCAATAAGTGTTTTACATTCTTATCGGTAATTATAATCATTTATTCTATGGAAAAATAACATATATTATATTTCATAATCATTTTATATCTAAGCATCATTATAATCAAAACTGCAAGTACCAACTACCTTATAACTAAGGCATTCACATTTTTTGCTACTTATACTTACAGTATACACATCTACGAATGGTCTAAGTTTAGACAACCTATCATGGAAACCTACTTCTCTTAGACCGAAGCTCTTATACCAAGTTGAAACGCCCCTTTCCTGACTCTAAAATTGACCAAAAATTAAAACTTTTATTCAAACGCTTGACCTTATGTCCCTTTTTAATACTCTGACCAAAATAAATTATCATTCAATCCTTAAAAGTATCATAAACATAAAATAGACTCAAATACCTTTCCAACATTATAAAGCACACCTTCTAACTCTTTACGGTTTGGTTTTTACGATTATAACAAGAATGACAAAAAACGGGGAACATCGGACATGGATACGCCGTATCCACCCTAAACCTTCAATACGTCGTATCATAAGTTGGATATGTCGTATTTGTAACACCCCCAAATAGGGTCGCAGGGGAATATGGGTCTGAGAGTGTTACTTCATAGATCAATAGCACAAGATATGAGAACGACCTCCAAATGAGTCGTTTGAAAAACTGATACATTGGAATAACTGAAATTGTTTGTTACAAAAGCACAACGGCTTAACATGTTCACTTGTAAATGTAAAGATTTTAAAACATAACAAATATCTCCAAAATGTAATTCTTCTAAGTCTTCATGCAATGACATCCAAAATAACGACCACCAATGTATCCTTGACTTGCACCTTATTGACCTGAGAAAAACATGCTTTAAAACGTCAACATAAAGTTAGTGAATTCACAGGTTTATGTAAAAATAATGTAAGACCGTAAGACTCCCAAGTGTATGATAATGCAACAGATGCAAATATCACAATATGTAATTACATTTCCCTAAGCTCATGACACTGAAGCTCGACATGTGTAAATTGCAATATAAATTGCCTACATTGCCCTTGATGATGTTCTAACCCGAAACATCCGTTCGTTGTCCGGCAAACTGGCACAGTAAGAGCTACTCACCTGAACGGGGAGGCCAATCTCAAATTGATCTATTTATAACATTCGCGCTTACTCAGTAATTGACAATTCATGATAATGGGCTCAGTGGGTTATCGCTACTTAGGCAAACACGTAATCATGATAAAATGTACGCTTGCGTCCAATTTGTAAAATAATGCATGTTTCTCACCCCAACAGTTGTAAATCATTGTAATCGTAAAAACATGGGCCATGAACTCACCTTGAGTGAATGAATCAATAATGTAAATCACAGAATGAAAATGCGTCACGTAAATGTCCGAATGCAACCTAAATAATTATAGGTCGTCTGTGTGTGCCATGTACTTTGAATAACTAACCACAACATATAATTTCATATTGTTACATCACACCTAAGCATGTTTGTTTATTTTATACAATTAAACAATATATATTTGATATTCGTAAAATAATGTTCATGTGTTTGCATTTGTAAAAATGTTATATTTGTCCAACAATTGATCGTTTATAAATAATAATTGTTTTAACAACTTTATGTAATTATATAATAATATTATATAATTAGTTTAATTGATTTCATAAAAATATGTGCCAACAATATAAAATAGTAATATTAGGTTTTATAATCATAATTTTTTCGTTTTTAAACTTCGTTTTATAGTCTTTGTATGTGTATGGATTATGTATTTGAAAAATATAAATTCAAATATTACATTCATTTATATTTATATGTACTGTTAAGATAGTAATCAGTAAGTGGAATTTATAAAAAAATACTTTTTATAATTTAATTATGGAAATCGTATAATAATCATATCTCATTCGTTTTAATTCGGTTTTTAGTGATTCTTATGTCCACGTCTTCGTAATTAAAAGTTCTATCTAAAAAAATTATTTCTCAACAGCCCACTGTTATGAACAGTAGCATGTTTTTATAAAATTTCTTTTATAAAAATACTTTTTATCGTAAGCTTGTCAAATGGCGTAACTTCTTCATTTTAAATCCGTTTGTCACAGTTCCATCGGGGCTAGATGAAACCGTGTCCGGCGGGCGTAGTGGACGTCATATATTCATTCAAAACAAGATACAAAGAACGACATTTCAAGTTCGTTTAAAAATCCGAACATCTATTGCATTAATTAAAATAGTTAAGGTTTTACATAGATTCAAAGATAATATGCGGAAGCGATTAAAAGTTTTAAAGTTTGACAACGATGTTTAAATGGTAGATAATAATTCTTGAAAATCGGTCTAATGCAAGGCAACACCATAAAGCAGCAAAGCATCCACGGCTAAGCACCTAAGAAAAACATGCTTAAAACGTCAACATAAAGTGGTTGAATTCATATGTTTGAATTTAGTATTAAGAGTGGACCACAAGTTCACAATACGCACATGACAGTTATAACAGATACAACTTCACATAAAAAGTATTTACTGTTGCGCTAAGATCATGACACCGATGCTCAATTCGATGCATCACATTATATGCCAAACAAGATATTAATTGTCCTAAAGGTATCTGATCAAGATCACTTAGTGAAATCCAACATGGTATATATTCGTTTGTTCGTGTCTCCCGAATCTAGTAAGCTCTACTTACCCGGATAGGGATAATTAATCACAATAGATCTATTTACAACATTCACGCTCACTCAATCGGTCCTCCGGTCAAGAAATTAATGGTTCATGATAGTTCGGGCATTAGTGGTCTATTCGCAACTTAGGCAACACGTAATCAGAAAAAGGCAACGTAAAGTAACTGTGTCCAAAGTTTAAAAACAAACAATGTTTCTCACCCCAAACTAGTAAAGTAAGATGTAAAACCGGGGTCTATGAACTTACCTTTAGCAAATGGTGAGAGAAATATCAATGAAGAGATATAATGCCAAGAGGTCCTACTTGAGATCTAAATCAATGACGCGTCTTAGAAAGACGAAAAGTATACGAAACTTGAACGAATCGCTTATAAAAGAAAAGACATCCATGGGTGTTTGTACTTTGACTTAATTAACAAAACGCAACTAAATAAAATTATAGAGTTTTTCGTTAAGTTTCAGCGTTTAACCAAAAATTAGTATTTTTAGTAAGTTTCTATTTTTTTGGAAGTTTTTAGTTTAGGGTCGTTATACCAGTCCTCTTATTTGCTAAATCCAAATTTCCATAATCGGCACTAGAAAAATAAACGTCAATTCTTCTATGTCTATCTCGCTATATTTACTAAATTAATATTTTTAGAATTCTTATTGATTTCCATTTAAAATACGTTAATGACGTTTCAATTGCACCTAATTAATATATATATGTTACTATATGTTTCCCACTTTTGTTTTAAATGCTCAAATCATCTTGAAAGTGTCCGGAAACTCACTTTACTATTCACATCAGCACCTATATTAATTATTTTGCCGAAAAATGTTTTCAAGTTTCATTTCGCTATATCTTGGTCGTTTTATGTCTGATTTTAGTTTACAATATATGAAAATCTATCTACTCGAAACGAGCTCTCCAAACTACTTTTACGCCTAATGAAAACATTCCAAAGTCAACTAAAACATCAAAACAATTTCGGATCAGCAACTATGTATTTCCCAAATGCTTTTAAAAATCACACCAAACTTCACAACACTGTCTAATCTAGCCTAATTTTCATTCACAACTAATCCTCCACAAAACCATGCCTAAAACTAACATAATCCCTTCATTTATATTATTGCAACTCACTTTTCAACTCACCTCACTAAAACCATAAGGTCATAAACATATTACTTCTATTTTTATAAAAGATGACAAGATATTAATTCATTTCTTTTTGAAAAATCAACATAAACACCATAGGAATCATAGATCTATGCAAGAACATAAACATATGTAGGATGAAAGTAGAAATGAAAAGCATAAGTTTCAAGATAAGCTTACAAAGTGAAGAACAAGCTTAAGAAAACACAAGAATGAAGATAGAAGACTTGGATCTTGAAAAACTTAAATAATCAACTACCCTAATTTGTAGATCTGAAATAAACCTTAAATCAAGGAATCCAATACTTCAACATCCTTAGATTATCTTAGAAATGAACCTAGTATGCTTGGATTATGCAAGAAATCAAAGAAAATCAAACCTTATAAGGGGTGTTTGTTGCCGTGAGCAAGCAAGAAGAAAGAGGGAGAGAAAAGAAATTTTTGGAGACTATGAAATGAGAAGTGAAACCCTAGTTAGGAGTATGCAAAGTATTTATAGGAAAGGACTAGGTTAAGGGCTCATGACAAGTCAACAAGTGTGAAACCATTGGCTAGGTGACCAACACACACCAAGAGTGTGTGTAGTGGTGGGTTCGGACGCATAAGACCAGGGGGAGGGGGGGGGGGTAAGCTTGAATCACTAACCAACTAGCCACTTAAAATTAAATAAAGATTCCATATTGTATCATAGTGGAGAAGTGGTCCAAGGTTGGCATGCATAAGGACAAGAGGTCTTACACCACCTTACATGCCTCCAAAACATCACTATCTATGCATGTGATGTAGTGTTCTCATTTAAAATTCAAATTTTTGGTTCCTTTTCTTTTCTTTTGCTTGCACCGAAATTTGAAGAGGTTTTGGGGTCGGGGGGGGTGTAGGGAGGGTGGAATATGAAATTTTGACTTCTAAACCCAAGATGTACGGTAACTAAAGTTTACACGAAAAAATTTCAGGTTTTCGGGGTTTCGTTAGGTCAATAACGCGAAAAATGCAAATTTGACGTTAAAACATAAAAATAAGTATTAGGAGTGATTGTAAACTAAGAAACACTTAGAAAGAATTAAAAATAATCATTATAATATCTAAACTAATCAAAATCCAAAGTCGAAACACGTCCGATGATGTTTTTTAGATTTACGCTGGTTAACTTCCCGGTAAACTGCCAGATTCAAACGTAACGTATAAAAGTTAAAAATAATGATCGGAAAAGTCTAAAATATTGACTTGAAATTGACGGGATATGAAATC
Organism: Tanacetum coccineum; assembly: GCA_026074375.1. NCBI lineage: Eukaryota > Viridiplantae > Streptophyta > Magnoliopsida > Asterales > Asteraceae > Tanacetum > Tanacetum coccineum. The sequence continues at coordinate 9,470 of BQNB010068882.1, forward strand.
CTTCCCCCGTTAGAAGAGCTTTGTTCTCAAAGCTTAAGACATATCTTTAGACGCAGGTGTAGGGCTAGCAAAAAAATGAGGATACTTTTTTCTTCATTTGGTCCTCACGCTCCCAAGTAAACTCAGGACCTCGCCTTGAGTTCCAACAGACTTTCACAATTGGGATGCGGCTTTTCTTTAGCCGTTTAACTTCTCTATCCATGATTTCAACCGGTTCTTCAATGAAATTAAACTTGTCATCAATCTGGATTTCATCCAACAGAATAGCTAGGGGTTCGTCAGAGAAACACTTCTTCATTTTGGAAGAAACGTGAAATGTCCTATGATACCCGACTTAGTGTGCTCTGGGAGTTAAAGTCGGTATGCACACGTTCCAACTTTAGCAAGGATTTTGAAAGGTCCAATATAATGAGGATTTAGCTTCCCTCGTTTGCCGAAACGTATTACCCCTTTCCATGGCGATACTTTCAACATAACCTTATCTCTAGCTTGAAATTCCAATGGCTTGCGCCTCCTATCAGCGTAGCTCTTTTGTCTATCACGTGTCACTTGAATACGCTTCTTGATTTGGATGATCTTTTCTGTGGTTTCCTGAATAATCTCAGGGCTGGTAATGTAACACCTCAGAAAAATTTAGAACTCCTTGTCATTTTACGCAAGAGTATGCATCTCAAGCCATTTCAATCTTTGCCATTTCCTTCCAATAAAAAGTTATCCTTCAAGCGACAGGCAATATTTTACGCTATTGAGAATTATAATAGCATGTATAAGTCGCCATTTTGTTTACGGATCAAAAAGGGGTACTTTAGAAAACGCGTAGCAATAAAAATTACATCTTTCACGCTTTGCGAAACAAAGTCGCACGACTATATTATTTTGTGAACACGTTCATACTTCAATAAATAAAACTATAAATGGATCAATATTTAAATATTGCCAAATAAACAATATACCTTGACGTTTCATGTGATAACCATGACTTGAGCAGGTTAGTCAAACCGTTAGTGTTAACTTATGTGTCTGTTGCAAAGTATGGTTTATGTGATTCTATGTATTTATATGTGTTTATTGGTAACTAATCTATTGAGCGTGATCATCTCAATGAGATTAGAATGATGGGAAAATTTGTTGAGTTCATTTTTAATGACAAGGAAATGATTTTTGATAATTGAGCGTTTGCAAGTTAATTGTGTCAGTATATATATACGTATACGTATTTTGTGTTAGTTATCTAAGATAGGTTTAGCTTTTAAGTGTTAGATTTAGAAAATGTAAAATTTCTACTTTTAGAAAGTTAGGTTGGAAATGAAAAGTTATTTTTAGAAAGGTAGTAAAATGCGTTGATGCAAAAAGGTATAGTCAAATTTATTAAGGTTTTTATAAAAATTAAAGGAAATATAAATAAATATGTAATTAATAAAATAATAAAAAAATAAAAAAAAGAGATAAAGGCTATTCGGCCGATTTAAGGGTTAAAAGAAAAAAAAAGTTATTTAAAGTCCTAATCTTAATCTAATCCTAATTAGACTAGACCTACAACTCTACTAGGAGGCCTATAAATATAATTCATAAATCCCTAACCCCTAGTACCTATAGTTCGACCGGCCATAGAGAGGAAGAAGAGAGAAGACGATTTTTTTAGGGTTTTACTTTTAAGGTACAATCCGATCTTTTAATTTTAGTTTGTTTGTAATTCTAGTAACTTAATTATGATGGATTAGGGTTTAAATTAAGGTTTATAAATTAGGGTATTTAATTTTCAGAAAGTTTATGTTATAATGATGATTGTTTAATCATTAGATCGATTGGATTAGCGATAAGATCATTCGTTAGGTCTTACATCACTCGAATTAGACGTTTAATTCACTGCAGAAAGTTAGGCAGTTTTTGTAACGAGCATAACTCAATCATAAAAGATCAAATAAAAAAAATAATTTACATCAATACTAGGAGATAACCTCAGAGGTGTCTAATTTCCATAAAAGTCTGGCCTCATGAGTTTTTATGTCGGGAAGTGGGTTCAAAATGGTCATTACATAATCAATGTGTAAAAACAGTGACGAATTTCAAGTTCTTGGTTTTTCATTTCTCTAAAAAAATCTTAGACATTGAATTAGAGGCTCTAGTCACGTGTAAGTTAGTTCATATAATGGTGTATGTCTATGAATTTTTGTCCTAAGTTCATAGGGAGGTTCTATTGTTGGTTAACCACATGTCATACTTTTGAAAAGGTCATATTCTGGTACGTGAATTTTGGACACTTTGGATTAATGAATTTCAAAAGGGTATTTATAAAAGGGTGATGGTTTTGGGAGAGCTATGAGAGGTTCATAGGACATATATGTAGTATGATGAATTTTGGTTTGAATTATAGAAGTGTTTAAGTGGTACGTTTAGGACGCGTAACTGAGTATAAAATTATGCTCAAAACCAGAAAATTTAAAGTGTAGCATTGAAGTGTAAATGGCATATGTAGGAGATGAAAAAAAAGTTAAATCAATTATAGAACTATGGTAGATAGCTTAGATATCCATTATAGTTGATGTTACATCATATTGGGTTGAATACCTAATTGATGGTAGTTTATTGTGTGATTAATTGTTTAGATTGTCCGTGAGGTGTTGTGAAGCTTTTGTTAGATTATTTTGGGAAGCTAAGCACCTGGTGAGTTTCATAGTCCCACTTTTACTTCGTTTTAAACTTAGGATGGAAATGATGCTAGTATATAAATGTTTTGATTACTGTGATAATGTGTTTAAAGTGATGCATGGACTTTATGTGGCTATTATATGTTATGTGCTACATGTTTGTGATGTGATACGCTCCATGGCTTATTGATCAATTGGAGTGGGTTTTGTGGTACGCTCTATGGCTTAGTGATCAATTGGAATGGGTTTTGTGGTACGCTCCATGGCTTAGTGATCAATTGGAGTGTGATTTGTGGTATGCTCCATGGCTTAGTGATCAATTGGAGTAGTTTTGCGATAGAGACGTCTCGTAATCGTGTAAATGGTATTGGTTTGGATTGGATTTGGTTTGGTTTACATGATAGCTCATATGGTAGTTCATTTATTGTCATGCAGTGTTTTTCATTTATCACAGTAATGATTTAATTGGATTTAAAGGTTTGTTTTGCGTGTCTTAAAACCTATGACTCTCTACCAACCAATGTGTTGACGTAATTAATGCATCATTTTCAGGTGAGCATCAAGACTATTGGGTTAAGAGAAGTTGCTAGAACGACCGCTAGGATTGCCATTGAGTTCGCTCATGAGATTTGTTTATGTTTTGTTGCAATGATTTTTGTCGAATGTTATTTGATTTTATTTAGGTTTCGTGATAATATTGTTCTTGTAAATTGGTGAGACCCTTTTTCCCTTTTTCATTAATACAAGATGTCGTTCTTTTGGTTTTCGGTATTGTCATGACATATTGTGTCTTTATTCCTTAGTTATACATTTAGTGTTTCTCTATTGTTGACACCATTGTGTTGTGATGATATCCATGATGTTACGCCTCGTGTTTTCGCCTTGACGGGGTGTGACAGTTGAGGTGGTAGAAAAAGCAATTTGTTATTAGAGTCAAATCGTAGGCTTGATTTATGGCCATAATGGGAGGAGTCAACTTCCTGTCACTCTTAGACCACCAATATTCGGTTGTAGTAATAAATTTGGATTTTTGCTCTAGAGGGCAATAAGCTATAATAATCAATTAATTATGGCGTCGAGATTTTTATAACAGCGATATATAAAATAAAGCTGTTAAGATCACGAGTAAACTCGTAAGATTGTATAATTTTACGTGCTCACTAGCTAAAATCATGTATGATTGTCATAAAATCGTATGTGAGGTAGGATCGTATGTAAAACCGTGAGACTTGTATATATTCTTGCTTGTTATTATAAGACTTGTATATATTCTTCCTTGTTGTTATCTCCGTCCCAAAGTTATTGTCCATTATTTCATTTTGGACTGTCTCAAAATAATTGTCCACTTCAAAAAATGGATAGAGAATTTAGTTGAGGTTACCATATTACCATCACTTGAGGTTATTATTACAAACATTAAAGAAGTTTTAATTTAATTAGCTAATGGTAAAACTGTCATTCTGTTAAAAAATAAGAAAGAGAAAACAGTAATAAATACATTTTTTCTTAAATCGTGTGTTTTTTGTCTATGGACAATTATTTTGGAACGGAGGGAGTATTATATTATTCTATACTATTATATGTTGGTTCTAAAATCTCGTACAATATGTATGTTTCTCTGCCATAAAAAGCGGTGATGACTACTTTAAAAACAATCAAAATTTTATTTGGTGTGGGAAATGAAGTTACCGAAACATTTGATATAGATTAAATTTGTATGTTTTGGATTTTTGACATGTTTACGTTTCATGTCTTCTTTTTCCCATCTCACTAAATTGTTTATTTAGATATGAAAACATAAACAAAGTAAATGTATATCATTATTGTTATTATCATGATGTTTAAACGTCAATATTTTTCTTACACTATCTTAAGAATTCATGTTTGATATTCAATAGATATGTATAAGAAAGAAGTGGATACAGACTAGAGTCTACTGCTAGTAGCAAGCCTGTTTGGAAGAAGACAACTAGCCCGATCGTGACCGTATGGGCTCCTTACCACTGCCATAGGTGTTCTAAATAAATTTATGATTTCAGCTTGTTTTTTGTTTTCTTTCGGGCGTTTGGAGCCATGTTAAGAGAATGTTTTATTTCGTGTTGGATTTTAAGTATTGATAATAAAAGTGATTATTAGGATTATTCTTTGTGTTAATTGTTGGGTTTATTTGTTTCAAGGTGCTATGTGGTGTATTTAATTATATGAAGTGTCTTCATAGGAGGGAGTACGACTCATGAAAGGGGGCATCTATAATTAGATGAGCCAAATAATTTATACATGCCCCGCCACGACACAGGTGGACTTGCAAGTATGATTACATGGATTATTGTTTGAAGTAGTATATGTAAGGTCATATTGAATAATAATAGTATGATGAAATCATGATCCGTATTATATCGTCTAATGAATATAATTTTTATATCTTATAGAAAATGGCTCCAAACCGACGAAGTGGTCCTAGCAGCAGCAACAACAACGAGAATCCCGACGTTGCTACTGTCATCGCACAGCAACTACAAGCCATCATCACTCAAGTAGCTAACAATATAACAATGCTAATAAAGTATAAAAACGGTGGTGGAAATGCGGAAATGACATGGACAACAATGGATGCTCTTTTTAAGACATTCCAATCTAGCAATCCCAAGAAGTACGATGGGACAGGTGGTGCGAAAGCACTTACGAATACTCGTTGGAATCGAGAAAATGCGGAAAATGTTAATTGATAACGTGCGGGTGTGCCGAGAACCAAAAAGTAAGATATGCTACTAGCTCACTAGTAATATAAAGCTTTGACATGGTGGAACTTCTCTTCCATGTCAACAATGAGAACTGTCAGGCCGCACAATGGTCTATATCATAGGAACGATTTTAAAGACAATAATGGTTGAAGAATTTTGCCCAAGTAAATGAAATGAGAAAAGTTGGAGGATGAGTTCTAATCACAAGATGGTGGAGCTAATCATGCAACCTAACACAGATAATTTCATTAGTCTTGGCCCCCCCCAAGTGGTCCCACACCTTAGTTTACACCTAGTCATCACACACAACATTAAACAAACACACCATAGCACATACAACGCTGAATTATAGGAAAGCTTCCGGGCAAGCCCAACTAACTACCATTCAGACTGCAATATTGAGGACTGGAATTCTTATTGACGAACAGTCTGTCTGTGTAACGATTGTACAAGAATAGTGATAAGGAGAAAGGAAGGGTAGGAGGAGCCTAGTAAGACTGTAGGATCTTGGAAAGACAACAATAAGGAGCAAAGAACGGGAACACTGGGTTTCGTTGCAACAACTCCTACTAGAAATGAAACCAGGGAAACTCAAAATCCTAAGTTAACAAGTGCTTTACTCACCACCCAGTACAAATGGATCTGCATACACATGTTGCTTAATTGCAGAAACCATGTCATTCATTGGCCAAGGATTAGTCGGGCAACCAGGTTAGGCAAGTAGCTCCGGGTGAATGCTGAGAGGGGGGGGGGGGGGGGGGGGGGGGGGGGGGGGGGGGGGGGGGGGGGGGGGGGGGGGGGGGGGGGGGGGGGGGGGGGGAGGGGGGGGGGGAGGGGGGGGGGGGGAGGGGGGGCGGGGGAGGGGGAGAGGGGGGGGGGGGGGGGGAAGGGGAGAGTGGGAGGAGGGGGGTGAAATGAGTAACAATTTCAGAGAGTGTGGCTAACGATTGTGGTAGACACCAGATTCGTTACCATGCAATACTTGACCCAAGGTTGAATCGAGCACACCGCGGGCAAGTTGGAAATCTCAAATTTGTCTTTGAGAGGGCAGCCGAAATAACCGAAGTCACAATGGAAATCAAGTTAGAGGAAGAGCTTCACCGTGAAATGGAAAAGCAATGGAAGCGGTCCCAGGATCTAAAGTTGTAACGGACACACAGTTCACTCTGATATTCACTTGTTACCCATCATATTTGATTCTGAAGCCGATTTTTCAGTTTCCATACATCTAACGAATTTGCGCCCCTACTTTAATGTCAGAGCCCTAGCATTGTGGAAGCGCCTGAGGTTAGTAATAGAAATAGCTGATGGTAAAAAGTAGAAGTGGATAAATTATCCGTGACTGCAAACTAAAACTAGGAGTTCCCTGCTTAGCATAAAACTGATACCTTTTGGGTCATGGCTAAGCTTTTGATTGTGTTTGTGGGAATAGATTGGTTCAGTCCCACATAAGGCTGGTGATAGTATGTCCATGAGAAGTGGTAGAATACCCTGGAGGATGTATGGATACCTAGGGTACAAAGGCAAACGGGCTGTCACGGCAATTCACCAAAGCATTGAAGAGTGCAAATGAGGATGCGAACCGAGTTAAGCGAGTATCAGTGGTAGTGAACACTTTGAAGATGTGTTTTTTCCCAAAGACTTGTCAGGATTCCTCCAGCAACGAACAAGTGGAGTATCTAGCATGAGATCTAGTTTCACGACTGGAGCGACGCCAATTGCAAAGTCTCCATATCGTTTAGCACCTTTCAGACAACATTGCAAGAATTGTTCTGGGCAGCTGCCAAGAGTTACAAGATAAGGAGAGTTTCATACTAACCTAATCATTCTCTATGAGAAGAAGCGACCACGAGAATTATATTGTCAAGAAGAAGGATGGTTCGCGTTCGTATGTGTATCGACATATAAGAGAGCTTGAACAAGTGAACTGGTTAAGAATCGATATCCTCTTCCAAGGATTGATGATTGTATTGACCAAACTACACAGATCAGCGATTTTTCTCACAGATAGACTTCGGATCAGGTTATCACACAGTCAACTACGCCGTGCATGAAGATGACAATACCTCAGACAGACAGGCATTTCGAACACGATACGGACATTTTGATTGCGATTATGCCATTTAGCTAACAATCACTTGAAGTTTTAATGGACGTCTAAAGCACAAGTATCTAAACCCGTACTTAGAATAAGTTTGTTATTGTGTTCATACGATGACAAAATCTTCAATCATACACTCAAAAGACAAAGGAACAAGACCATATGAAGTTACAATATGGGTTGAGGCGGTGTGGAATTAGTTCTACGAGAGACATGATGTAGAATCCAAGACATCTCTGGACTCAAAACAATAGGGATATAAATAACAATGATCAACTAAACACTAAGCGGAAAATAATAATTTAGAACCAAGATCAAAGTTACTAATACAGGTATTCTTTTATAGAACATAAATAAGAAACTACACTACTACTACACAACGTCAGCTCAATGCGTTTCTCAGACTCATCATTGGAGAAAGTCTGCTAAGAAATGGATATCTTGAAACCTAGAACGCCTGCCCCATCTTTATATAATAGAGGGAGGTTACAACCCTACGAGCTTACTAACAAAGCATATCTATCTATTTACATATTAGGTTCCTCACATCATTGTTTCTTCTTTCTTATTTCACTAATAGGTTTAGTAATCTTCTAAATCTGAAATTCCACAACAAAGGAAGAAGTTGTATGCAAGTTCTCTAAGTGTGAATTTTGGTTCGCAAAGAGGTGCACTTTCTTGGTCATGTTGTTAACCAGCCACAATGGTATACATGTATACCCAAGCAAAATAGGAAGCAGTAAAGAATTGGAAAGACCCCATAACACGACGCCCTTCCTGAATATTTCGATCATTTTTGGGATTATTCCGGTTCACATTATCGATCGGTTCTTTATCGCAAATTTTTCTCCAAAATTGCTAAACCTCTTACCTCGTAACTCAGAAGAATCAAGGAAAGGGTGTAATGACAGTGAAGGAGTAAAGCACGAAGAAGCTTTTCTCCAACTTAAAGAAAAACTTTGTGATGCACCAATATTGAACGCACAACAATGATGAAGTGGGAAGATTTCGTAGTTTATTGTGATGCATCACACAAACATGAAAATACTAGTAATCTAATGAATCCAGCCAAGGAACAATCAAATGAGACGTGTGGGTTGGATTGTTAGAGAGAAACTTAGATGGAATGGATGAATGTATTAATGGAATGTGTGAAAACAAATGGAACAACCAACCCTCTCCAACCACTCAGGAGAGGGTGTATAAATACTACCATTGTGGCCGGACCCCCTAGGCCAGGAGTTGGCCACCATGGGCCTTGGGCCGGACTAGATTACTAATCTAAATCTTAAACTAACTACGAGCTTAAGACTACAATGTACTACTTTGGAAACAGACACACTTTTCGTGTTCCACAATCTCCCCCAAGGGAGGTCACTACTCCAAACATTACAAACTTTAAACCTAGCAATACTATGCTTATCCTTAGTCTTTACTCGTATTCTTGTCTTTCTCTTGTTGAATATGTAGTATTGAATCATTGACACTTCTTGGATGACTGTTCTCCTTGAACTTGTATTTAGAGACATAGTGATCTTGAGCCCCATGAGATCATCAATCAAGCACAACTCTCTACGCCAGCTTCTATAACTTTTGCATCTTGTGTGACACATCAGCGAACATCTTCGGACCACCCCCCATGCTCAAAACCATTCATGAAAAGCTTTAACAATGTTGCATCTTTCTGAAATCTTTAACTTTAACAAACACACCTTAACACAATAATGAAAAACAACTAGATACTATAAGAAACAACTTATAGAAAGAATCCTTAAGGAAAAACAAAATAGAAAACAACTCACACACTTAAACTCACTTAACAAACCAATCTATACAACTAAAAGAAACCGAAAAACTCCAAAAAACAGACTTAATTAATCAGATTCTAACAAAACCACGTCAATACATAAACCAAAATAAACGAACTCACCCCCTACCCCGTTAGAACACTTTAAAACACAGACTAAAGAACAAAGAGAAAAAAACAAACTCCAACAATATAAACAAATCTACTACAGAGTAAAAACAAACTACTACCAACACAGAAATAAAAACAGAAAAATACCTACTCTACACCTTACCTTAACCCAAACCTAGTAACTCAAAAAAACAAACGACAAGAAACTGTAGCTTACTGAATACATAAAAAACCAAAACAAAAAACTTTATCAACAAAAGCACCTAACACCCATAACCACTACCTAGAAAAATACTAAACAACTACACTTACAAACACTAGATACTAACGACACAATTGAAGAAGTACACATTAACAAAACATGCATTAATACTAATAACTACTATGAACACATCTAGAAAGATGTTGTTAATCAGAGTAATCGGAAGTCTTGAAACATGTACTTGAGCTTTCAGATGACTTTATGTTTGTCGGCGGATATGAGCATGTGGTTATGATCTTGTGAGACCAGCTGGAATCAGGAACCTCCAACCCCCATTTAACATAGCCTGCATAAAACAGTTATCAATAAAGCAGGGGGGACGAATACGGGCTTTGTCATTCTCCCAGATTTTGAGGTTGAGTACCCTTCTATCCCGATTATTTGGAAAAGGGATTGATCTGTGACCAGATAGATTCAATTGAGAAGAATCTTCTTGACAGGATTTCTAGGTGTAGTATTGAATCTATCTAACACATGAAGTCTTAGATTTCAACGAACACCAGCATGTTTCTCATTATCGTAACGACTCAAAGCAGACAAGCTCGATAAGATTGACCCTGCATTTACTTTCCTCACCGAGATTGATATAGAGAAAATTGATTGAAAATCAATCGGTGTATCACTTACAAAATGTTTTTTTGCGACACAATATACAGATCACAGAATAGCAAAGCTCTATACCGAGAGTGTTTATCATTTACAAAAATTCAAAACCAACCGTTGATACCATTTCCTGGAACAAAGTTTAATTCTTATAGAATCGCATCCACGTTTCTTTCTAGTTGTCACAAGTTTTGATTCATAAAAAGACGCACGAAGTACCTACCGTGAGCTTGTTTGATGTTGACTCAAGCAGATTCCATCTTCATTGTGAATGAATTCACTCTGATGTTCTGGCAAAATCACAAGGATTATGCGAAGGACTCTTAAACATGTCTTGTAATTCACATTGTGTGATTTAGCAAGAAGAATTTGGCAAGTGTCCTAATGAGATTTATGGATGATCTCTTTTGGCTCTAGACTCAATAGTGCACTTTGATTTTAGTGATCGGAGGCTGGAGCTGAGTGCCACCTTTTCAATATCAACTAACTCGGAGTGAGAAAGTCAATAAAAATGAGTGTATCTCCGTGAGTTTTGAAACAAAGTCTTTCTGACTTTGAGTAGCTGGGAGGGGTTGTGCATAGCGTCACTGGGTCCATGACTTATTCAATTCCAGGACAACTAATGAGTGGTTTCCCGACAGCAAAGGAATTGACCCGTTCTGCCTAAGTGTAATGGAGGGCTCTTTATTTTCTCACCCTTTATCCTTAACTTTTCTTTTTCATTCTCAACCCCACTTCAATGCATACCGAGACTTCATGACTAAACAACCTTTTTGGGTTTGTTTTCCAGTGTTAAGCTCCGTCTCAAAGTCGGCATTATTCCCATTTTCTCACTTTTTCTCCTTTAAAATCATACCTAAGGACTTCTACACTATACTAGTTGATATCCCTGGGTAGATCCTCCGGTTCTGGCGATCATGGGATCGTAAAACCTAAGCCTAACCGCCTTATAACTTCAAGAATTTAAGAACATGTCCATCTTTTTGGGTATTTCAATCACAAATCTTCAAAAACATTGAAAATTTCAATCAAAGTGTTGATATAAATATCTAAACATTTACACTTTTGAGGCAGTTTTCATCATCACTAAAAGCTCTCCCCTAAATGTGCATATTATCGTAGTACATGCTAGGATGGAGTGCATTGAGTCTATTTTATTTGAACACCTTCTGTCAATATTTAATTAAGTCCCGGGTTAATCACATCTTCTCCCCTTATCCAAAATGTTTAATCCCCTTGAATTTTGGATATCAATTGATTAATCCGTTGGGGGAAAAAATGAGACCTATAGCAGTAGTGAACAATTATTGCTCCCCCTCAACTTTTGAGGGTTTATAAGATGATGCCGAGTACAATTATTTGAAAGTTTTGAATTTTCTGAGAAATTCTTGAAAAAAATTTGTACTCGAGCACATCTTATAATTCACCAATAAGTCTACACTAATAATGTACATATTCACAAGATAAGTGTATTTACGAGGATAGACCTTTTGAAAGATGAAACAACATATGAATAAATCATATGGGTCCTTTGTAATAAGCCGTAGGTCAACAGCCCACCGTATGGTCATCCACCGACAGAATCTCTCCAAACTTCCCTCATTAGCCTCCTGTCTTAGCCTCTTGTCAACGCCTGTATCATAGCTCCGTATTTGCCTAGTCACTTGGCTCCAAAAGGTCTCTGGCAAGTACTCCATTCTTATTCCCTTGAGGCGATCATTAAGAACAGTCCGAACGTCATCTAGAGTACCATCGCTGAACTTGTGGAGTTCGTCAATGCGCATCAATCGGTTCTTCTTGTCTTTATTCTCGTAGATGAATCCTCTTGGATCGGAGTATGGAGTATAAGCGTCTTGTCTTCTCAGATTTGATCTGTACGTGTCGGGCTTGGTGAGATTAAGTTTCTTCTGATAACTTTCAACACCCAGTTGAAGATCTTCCACACGTCGCTGGATGACAACTCTTCGTGTAAACATCCGTAAGGAGACATTAAATGCAATACGTTCTTCAACGCTTAGATTAGTCACTTTTCCTTGCACAAGAAGAAGCAGCATATCTTCAATGTCTTGGATCCTTAGTCTGTGTAAGTCGCCTTCTTTGAACATGTAGAGAGCATCATCATCCCTTCGTACTTAACCAATCACGATGCTTATAATCCTCCATTCGACAATTTTCAACCTTTGTGACACAATTATCCGTCTTTTTGAATAAACGTCCGAGCTGATTCCCATACGGTTTGCAAATCTATAGCACTGTCGCGCATCTTTCCCCAATGCGAGATTCCCCAGAGGGCGAATTTGTCGTATTTGACGATCGTTTGACTCCACATTGAGTTAGGCACTAAGTCTTCTATCCATTTGATGTTCCCGTAAATCTGACTATCCATATTCTTCGTTACCGAAGTAGAGTACTTTCGGCTGTGACACACCACCACGTAGATAATCCAGGTCCGTTATTTATGAGTGATGAAATGGCACGACGACCCTTGAGAGTTGGAACAAACGATAGTGGTTGTCGCTAGATCATGCGGATATTGACGACCTCAGGGTTGATCCAGTCTAATTTTTTCTCGTATTGTGGCTTTGAAGACCTCGCTCACAAAAATATTCCAGTTCAGCAAACTCTTGCAAGTGCCTTTCATCACTTCAAATGTTGGGACCCAGCTAGCAATTGTGTTCAGGTGTTAGAAGTTTGAACATTTGAGCCGTGTTATAGCACAAAAAGCGGAGGGAGTCAAATGAAGAATCGGTTAGTTCATCGAACGACTCTCGAGGGCTAGTTGTGCCAGACTTGCTTTTAACCAAGTATGGGACATTTCATGAACACAGGAACAGACGTATTCTGGTGGTGTGTAGTCAAATTTATATACCAATAGTAATAAATCTCGTAAGAATTCTTTGCCAAAATACTCTCAACAAGAGAAATATAAGGTAGAAAATCTCACAAAATAAAACACAATTCGTATATTTTTTATCCGGGAAGTACTTATCCTCGGGTCGTGTCCCAACGAAATCGTGAATTGAGAATTTAAGAATAATTCAGGTAATTTGAGTTTAGAATAGTAAAGGATATTTGATTTTGTTTAATACACTACGAAAAAATAATAGCATGAATTGAAAAACAATTAACAAGCCCAAAATTAAATGCAACAAAACGTTTAAACGCGAGCTAAAACTTGAAAATTAAAACTAAAGCACAACGATTAAACAAATTTTGTACCTAAAAAATCACAAATTTCAAAATGAAAAAATTTTATGGAAAAAGAATTAGAATTTTTAATGTATTTTGAATTTTTTATGATTTTTCTAAAAATTTAAGATTAATCAAAATAAACTTTTTCTAAAATTAACACTAAATTTTTTCTGTTTACTTTTCAAAAATATTAGTGTTAATTTTTAGAAAAAGTTATTTTTGATAAATCATTAAATTTAGAAACAAAAAAAAATCAAAAATACATTAAAAATTCTATTCTTTTTCCTAAAATTTTGCATTTTAAATTTTTGTATATTTTAGGTACAAAATTGTTAAAAGTTGAGCTTTAGTTTTTAAATTTCAGTTTTAGCTCGCGTTTAATACGTTTTGTGCATTTAATTTTGTGCTAGTTAATTGTTTTCAATTCATGCTATTATATTTCGTAGTGTAATCAACAATCAAATATTCCTTTACTAATCTAAACTCAAATCCGAATTATTTCCCAGAAATTCTCAATTCACGATTTCGTGGGACCACACCCGAGGATAAGTACTTCCCGAGGTTAAAATATAGAGGGTTAACTAAAAAAAAAAAAGGTTCAAATTGTGGGGGGTTTTTTTATTTTAGTGAGATTTTCTACATTATATTTCTCTTGGTTGAGAAGTATTTTGGCAAAGAATTCTTACAGATTTATACTATTGGTATTATAAATTTGACTACACACCAGAAACGTCTGTTCCTGCTGTTCATGAAACTGTCCAACCTTGGTTAAGCAGTCTGGCACAACAAGACCCTCGAGAGTCGTTCGATGAACTAACCGATTCTACATTTGACTTCTCCGCTTTTGTGCTAAACCGGCTAAATGTTCAAACTCTAACACCTGAACTGCTAGCTGGTCCAACATTTGAGCTGATGAAAGGCACTTGCAAGAGTTTGACTGAACTGGAATATTTTTGTGAGGAGGTCTACAAAGCCACAACCGAGAAATTAGACTGGATCAACCCTGAAGGTCGTCAATATCCGCATGATCTGCGACAGCCACTACCGTTAGTTCCAAACTCTCAAGGTCGTCGTGTTATACCATTTCATCACTTCATAAATAACGACCTGATATCTAACGTGTGAGAGTCAAGCCGAAAGACTCTCTTCGTTAACGAAGACTAAGGCTCAGATTACTGACACAACAAATGCATAGAAGACTTAGTGCCTAACTCAATGTGGAGTCAAACGATCGTCAAATACGACAAATTCGCCCTCTGGGGAATCTCGCATTGGGGAAAGAAGCGACGACAGTTCTATGCATTTGCAACCTTAAGGGAATCAGCTCGGGACGTCTATTCAAAAAGACGAAAAATGCTAGTCACAAAGGTATGACATTGTCGTAATGGCATGATTAATAAGCATCTTGATTGGATTACAGTACGAAGGGATGATGATGCTCTCTACAAGTTCAAAGAAGGCGACTTACACAGACTAAGGATCCAAGACATTGAAGATATGCTGCTTCTTCTTGTGCAAGGAAAAGTGACTAATCTAAGCGTTGAAGAACGTATTGCATTTAATGTCTCCTACGGATGTTTAACAACGAAGAGTTTTCATCCAGCGACGTGGGAAGATCATCAAACTGGGTGTTGAAAGTTATCAGAAGAAACTTAATCTCACCAAGCCCGACACGTACAGATCAAATCTGAGAAGACAAGACGCTTATACTCCATACTCCGATCCAAGAGGATTCATCTACGAGAATAAAGACAAGAAGAACCGATTGATGCGCATTGACGAACTCCACAAGTTCAGCGATGGTACTCTAGATGACGTTCGGACTGTTCTTAATGATCGCCTCAAGGGAATAAGAATGGAGTACTTGCCAGAGACCTTTTGGAGCCAACGTGACAAGGCAAATACGAAGCTAATGATCCATGGCGATGACAAGAGCTATAGAACAAGGAGGCTAATGAGGAGTTTGGAGAGATTTGTCGGTGGACGACCATACGGGGGTGACCTACGGCTTCTACAAAGGACCATATGATTTATCATATGTTGTTCTCATCTTAAAAAGGTCTATCCTCGTAAATACACTTATCTTGTGAATATGTACATTATTAGTGTAGACTTATTGGTGAATTATAAGATGTGCTCGAGTACAAGTTTTTCAAGAATTCTCAGAAAATTCAAAATTTCAAAAATTGTACTCGCACCATCTATAAAACCCTCAAAAATGAGGGAGCAATAACTGTTTCCACTCTGCTATCATGTCCTCATTGATATCCCCCAACGGGTTAATCAATTGATATCCAAAATATCAAGGGATTAACATTTTGGATAAGGGGAGAAGATGGATAACCGACATAAATAAAATAATGACAGAAGTGACCAAATAAAATAACTCAATGCCCTCCCATACCTAGCATGTACTACGATAACTATGCACAAGTTTAAGGGTGAGGCAGTTTTTTGTTTTTAGTGATGATGAAAACTCTCAAAGTGTAAATGTTTTGATATTTATATCAAACACTTTGATTGAAATTTTCAATGTTTTTGGAAGGATTGTGATGAAATACCCAAAAGACTGACCATGTTCTTAAATTCTTGAAGTTATAAGGCGGTTAGGCTTAGGTTTTCAGATCCCATGATCCAGCCAGAACCGGAGGGATCTACCCAGGGATATCCACTAGTTAGTGTAGAAGTCCTTAGGTATGATTAAAAAGGAGAAAAAGTGAGAAAAGGGAATAATGCCGACTGAGACGGAGCTAACACTGGAACAAACCCAACAGGTGTAAGTCAGAAGTCTCGTATCATTGAAGGGGTTGAAGATGAAAAAGAAAAGTAAGGATAAATGTGAAAATAAAGAAGCCCTTCCATACACGTAGGCAGAAACCGGTCAATACATATGCTGTTAGAAACACTCAGTGTTGTCTGACATTGAAGACAGTCATGGACCCAGTGACGCTATGCACAACCCCTCCCAGCTACTCAAAGTCAGAAAGACTTTGTTTCAAAACTCACGGAGATACACTCCATTTTTTATTGACTTCTCACCCGAGTTAGTTTGATATTGAAAAGGTGCACTCAGCTTCCAGCCTCCGATCACTAAAATCCAAAGGTGCACTATTGAGTCTAAGAGGCCAAAAGAGATTCACCATAAATTCTCATTATGGGGGGGGACACTTGCCAAATTCTTCTGCTAAATCAACACAATGTGGAATAACAAGACAAGTTTAGAGTCCTTCGCATAATCCATGGATTTTGCCAGAACAACAGAAGTGAATTCATTCACAATGAAGATGGAAATCTGCTTGAGAGTCAACAACAAAACAAGCTCACGGTAGGTAACTTTGTGATTCGTTTATGAATCAAACTTGACAACTAGAAGAAACGATCTGTGCGATTACATAAGAATTAAACTTGTTCCAGGAAATGGATCAACGGTTGTTAATAATTTTTGAAAATGATAAACACTCTCGATGTTCGCAAAAAACAATTTTGTAGAGTGATACACCGATTTGATTTTCAAATCAATTTTCTATATCAATCGTGGGGAGGAAAAGTTAACTCACTGGTTCACTCTTATCGTGCTGTCTGATTTGAGACGTTCTGATAATGAGAACATGCTGAGTACGATGAATCTAATACTTATGTGTTAGAAAGATTCAATACTACAGCTAGAAATCCTGTCAAGAAGATTCTTCTTAAATTGAATCTATCTGTCACAGGTCAATCCCTCGACGGATTCGAAGGTTACTCCACCAAACCTGGGCGAAGACAAAGCCCATATTCAGGTCCCCCTGCTATTATTGCTAAACTGTTTTATGCAGGCTTGTAAAATGGTGGTGGAGGGTCCTGATCCAGCTGCTCACAAGATCCATAACCACATGCCATATCCGACCGACCAAAACATAAAAGATCATACTTGGGAAAGCTCAAGTACATGTTTCAAGACTACCGCTACTCGATACCACACGATCTTCTAGAAGTGGTCAAAGGTTAAAGTTGAAAGAATATCAAGAAGATGCAACATTAATGCTATTCAAGAATGGTATGAGCATGTCGGACCCAGATGTCTTCAAGTCCACAAGATGGCAAATTAGAAAGATGGCGTAAATTGTGCTTGATTGATGAACTCAATGGCTCCAAGATCACTATGTCAAATACAATTCAAGAACAAGCACAATCCAATGAAGTCAATTATCACTACCACATATCACAAGAGAAAACAAGAATACTAGCTAAAGCCAAGGATAAACATAGTATGCTAGGTTTAAAGTTTGTCAAAATTGGAGTGACCTCCTTAGGGGGAGATTGTTTGGAAAACACGAAAAGTGTCAGTCACTTCCAAAGTTTGTAACAAGTCTAGCTCGGTAATTATAGTATAAGGATTAGATTAGAAACTAGTCCGGCCAAGGCCCATGGGTGGCCCAAGACTCCAGCCTTGGCCGGCCCATGGTATATTTATTCACCCCATGCATTATCTTGTGAGAGGGTTGGTTGTTCCCATTTGTTTCAACACATTCCCAATAAATAACATTTCTTCCATATCCATCCAAGTTTCTCATCTAACAATCCAACCCACATCGCACTTATTGATCTTGGCTGCTTTATTAGATTACTAGTATTCGTCACTTTTATGCATCACAAGAAATCTCAAATCTTCCACTTCATCAGGTAGCTCAATATTTGTGCCATCACACAAGTTATTCTTTAAAGTTTGAAAAGCTTCTTCTTGCTTTACTCCCCACACATACTTCTGATTCTTCTGAGTTAACGAGGTAAGAGGTTTAGCAATTTTGGAAAAATTTGCGATAAACCGTCGATAATAACCGGCTAATCCCAAAAATGATCGAATCTCAGAAGGCGTCGTAGGGGTCTTCCAATTCTTTACTGCTTCTATTTTGCTTGGGTCTACATGTATACCATTCTGGTTAACAACATGACCAAGAAAGTGCACCTCTTGCAACCAAAATTCACACTTGGAGAACTTGGCATACAACTTCTCCTTGTTGGGAATTACAGATTTAAAGATTACAAAACCTATTAGACTAAGATAAAGGAAACGAAGAAACAATGAAGGACCGAATAAGATAATAGATAGATAGCTTTGTAGTAAGGCTAGGGTTTGGTAAACTCCCTCTATTATACATAGAGGGGGAGGCGTCAGTTACAATCATCCATTCAAACAGACTTCTCCAATGAGAGTCTGAGAAACGCATAGAGCGTGTGTAGTAGTAGTAATTCATTTATTATGTTCTAAAAAAAACCTTATTAGTAACTTTGATCTTGTTCTCAATTATTATTCCGCTGTGTTTTGATCATTGTTATTATACCCTAGTTGAGTCCAAATCTTGGATTCTACATCCTTCCTTAACAATTCCAACACCAAACCCAAATGAACTTCATGGTCTTCCTTTGTCTTTGAGTAGATTTAAAGATGTCATCGATGAACACAATAACAAACTTATCTAAGTACGGTTTAGAAACCTTGTTCATTAGGTCCATAAAAACTGCAGGTGCATTGGTTAGCCCAAAAGGCATAATCGTAAACTCAAAATGTCCGTATCGTGTTCGAAATGCCGTCTTAGGTATGTCATCTTCATGCACGCGTAGTTGATGATAACCTGACCGAAGGTCTATCTTGGAGAAAAATCGCGATCTTTGTAGTTGGTCAAACAAATCTTCAAACCCATGGAAGACAGGTTATTCGAATTCTTAACCGTGACAACCATGTTCAGCTCTCTAAAGTCGATGACAACATACGAAGCGAACCATCCATCGTTCTTGACAAATAATACTTGCGCTCCTCATAGAGGAATGACTAGGTAGTATGAAACCCTTATCTTGTAACTCTTTGCCAGCTGCCTGCCAGACAATATCTGCATCTCTGAAGGTGCTAAACGATATGGAGACTTTGCAATTGGCATCGCCTCCAGGAACTAGATCTATGCGAAACTCCACTTGTCGTTGCGGAGGCAATCCTGACAAGTCTTCTGGAAACACATCTTCAAATTCACATACCACAGATATATCGCTTAACCTCGGTTCATCCTCCTTTGCACTCTTCAATGCTTTGGTGATTCCTACAGCCCGTTCTCCATGTACCCTAAGGATCCTACCATCCTCCACGGGTATTTCTACTACCTTCTCATGACATACTAATCACCGCTTATTTGATGACCAACCAATCTATACCCACAAACACATCAAAGCTTCCATGACCCAAATGTAATCAAAGTTAGCTAAAACAGGGAACCTCCTAGTTTAGTTGCAGTCACGGAAAATTCTAATCCCTACTACTTTCTTACCAAACAGCTACTTACTATTACATAACCAGGTTCACAATGCTAGGTCTCACATTAAGTAGGGGCGCAAATTCAGTAGATATGAAACTAAAATCGGCTCCAGAATCAAATAATATGGTAACAAAGTGATCATTCAGAGAGAACGTACCCGTTACAACTTTAGGATCCTGGACCGCTTCCATTGCATTCACATTCACGTTGAAAGCTCTTCCTCTAACTTGATTTCCATTACTTCGGTTATTTCGGTTGCCCTCCAAAGACAATTGATTTCCAACTTGCCCGGGTACTCGATTCAACTTGGGTCAAGTATTGCGGAAACCGATCTGCTAAACACACTCATAGCACACTCTCGAATTGTTACTCATTCTCACAGCATTCACCGGAGCTACTTGCCTAACCGGTGCCCGACAATCCCTGGCAAAATGACATGGTTTCTGACAATTAAAGCACAATCTGCAAAATCCATTTACTGGGTGATGAGTAAAGCACTTGTTACACTTAGGATTTGAGTTCCCGGCTTCATTTCTAGTAGGAGTTGTTGCCACGAACATTCCTGTCTTGCCTTATTGTTGTCTTCCAAGCTCCTACAGTCCTAACTAGGCTCCTCACCCCCTGGTTTCACTTATCACTATTCTTGTCAACGTACCACAACAGACTGGCTGATTCGCAATAAGAATTCCAGCCTCAATATTGCATGTCTGAATGGTAGTTAGTTGGGTTCCCGAAGCAATCCTCTAATCTCGAGCCACCCATGCTATGTACAACTAATACGAGATGATACTCAGGTGTAACTAAGTGTGGGACCAACTTTGGCCAACTCATGAAATCTATCTTGTGTTGCAGCAATGATTTAGCACCCACCATCTTGTGATTTCAGTACTCATTCTCCAACTTTACCCATTTCAATACTTGTGCAAAAATTCTTCAACCATTAAGCTTATAAAATCGTTTTCCATGATAAGCCATGCGGCCACCACGTCCTCTTGCTTGACATTGAGTGTTCCACCAAGTCAAAGCCTTATTTACTAGTGAGCTAGTAGCATATCTTACTTTTTGGTTCTCGGCACACCCACTGTTATCAATTACATTTTCCATTTTCTCGATCCAACGAGTAAGTGCTATCGCACCACCTTTCCCATCGTACTCCTTGGGATTGCAAGATTGGAATGTCTTAAAAGAGCATCCATTGTTCCCATCATTTCCATTTCCACCACCATTATTACCATTATTAGCATTATTCGTATTGTTAGCTACTTGAGTGATAAGGCTTGTAAGTTGCTGAGCGATAGAAGGGGGAGAGGGGGAGGGGGGGGGGGGGGGGGGCGAGTAGCAACGTCGTAGAATCACGTTGTTGTTGCTGCTGCTAGGACCACTTCATCGGTTTGGAGCCATTTTCTATAAGATATAAAAATTATATTCATTAGACGATATAATACGGATCATGATTTCATCATACTATCAATAACCATATGCATACATACTACACATCAACAATAATCCATGTAATCATACTTGCAAGTCCACCTGTGTCGTGGCGCATGTATAATTATGTTGCCAACATAATTATAGATGCCCCCATTCATAGTTTGTACTCCCTCCTATGAAACACTTCATATAATTAAATACACCACAAAGCACCATGGAAACATAATCAAACCCAACAATTAACACAAAGAATGAATCCTAAATAATCACTTTTATATTATCAATACTTAAAATCCAACATCAAAAATAACATTCCTAACATGGCTCCAAACGCCGAAAGAAAACAAAACAACAAAATCAAACTAAAATACATCAATCACTTAAGACAAAATGGGCAGTGATGAGACGCATGGTCTTTAGTTGTCTTCTCCCACACAGGCTTGCTACTTGCAGTAGACTCAAGGTCCGAATCCACTTTGTTCCTTTCAGCTTCGTTCTCTTCCTCTAATAACCATCCATTCATGTTACCATCCGGATGGGGTAGTCGACGTGGTGCAAACTCATTACTGTGACTCCTTTGCTGAAGTTATGGATGATCCATAAATCCGTACCTGTCGCGTCTCTTTGGTCGTTCTACTGAATCTTCTTTAGACGTTTCGTAATCTTGAAATGTTCCCAGAACTCTGGTGATAGTGCCATCCTTGGCAATTATCTTCGTTTCAAACTCCTGGATTGTTTGTCCATCAACCTCCTTCAACGTCATCTTTTCTTCAACTCTACACGGCCACATGGCAAAGGGAACTCGAATCTTGCGGTTACACCGTCTACTTTTGTTAATCCTCCTACACCCAGTTGCAAAAGCCACCGAAGCACGACACTTTAACGGATAGGGGGAGACATACTATAATAGACCACAAAACATAGACTATATCAGGATACGGATCTCAAAATAACAAAGAAAACTCAACTTATATATATAGTATATAGTATGATGTACTTTATGAACTTTGGGAAAATAAGCATAATTAGTATATACTTACACATAAGCCCTAAATGCAATCTATATGAGGGACCCTTAAGCTATAGTTTAGGCTCAACCACCTAGTTCTCTATAACCATTGGCTCTGATACCAATCTGTCACACCCCGCCAAGGCGGAAACGCGAGGCGTAAATAAGAATAGATATCATCACAACACACGGTGTCTATATAGAGAATATTAAAATGAAAGCTAAAGTAAAGCAAAGACACAACGTGCCATAACAATACCCAAAACCTAATGGTGTCTTTATTAATGAGAAAGAGGTCTCGTCAATAAATGACATGCAAAAACATAATCCAAACAATTCATGCAAATGCATTTATTCAAACAGAAAGCATAAATAACTCCAAGCATCCTACGGTCTCTTCTAGCCACTGCGCTCTATCTTAGCACCATTAAGCTCACCTGAAAATGATGCTTAAAACCGTCAACACAATGGTTGGTGAGAGTCATAGGTTTAAGACACGCAAAACAAACCTTTAAATCCAATTACTGTGATAAATAAAACATAACATAGCAGGACATACAACGTACTATCATACAAGCTAACATGTAATCACATCAATCCACATTGAGACGTTCACGCTCAATCATCACAAACATAAAATCAAAACGTACAATAATGAGACGATCACGCTCACTATCCATAATCCACAATAATGAGACGGTCACGCTCACTACTAACAATCCACTGCAATGAGACGGTCATGCTCACTACTAATAATTCATCAATGTCTTGAGACGGTCACGCTCAAGCACAACAATCCATATCATATTAGTAAGTAGCACATAACATACAATAGTCTCGTATAGCCCATGCCTCGTTTAAAACACATTATTACAGTAACTAAAACATTTAAACTCATAGCATCATTTTCACCCCAAGAAAACATAAGAAAAGGTATTGGGAATTATACATTCCTGACTTAGTACCGTTAGTTATATACTTAGTACCGCTAGTAATAGTTAGCAATCAATATAAAAGCTTAGTTATCAATATTCATTGTTCTTCTTTGCATTATAAGTTAGATTCTGCATAACTTATAGTGTTCTTAATGATTGTTTCTCCTGTAGTTTATGTGAATCTATTCATATTAGCTACAACCCTTAACAAGGTAGTAAGATCTATATTAAAAGGGATCCACACCTTCCCCCTACTTGAGTCAAACGTAAGCATATAAAATTTAAATAGGAAGGTTTAGAAATAGAACGGATTACTCCTCTAGATTTGCATGGTGATATGATGAAGAGACAACATGGTCTAAGCCATGCTCTAAGTCTACTTCTTCAAGCAACATTCACCATCACAAGAAACTTTACCAACCACCTATATAGCATCTAACTAGTCTGGTTTGCGATGCTTCCTCACAGCTTGTTTAGTATCTAAGCACCACCACATGTGCATAACCTGTATGGCTGCAAGAAAGACTAATACCAAAAGCATAAATCTGGATAAAAGCATAATAGCACGAAATGTATTGGATAATGATACAAGAAATACAATCCTAACTCACTTTCATAGGAATCACGGTTGTATTTAGCGTATGCAACAAGCCTTTTAAACCATTTGGTGGCCCAAGTGGACGAGTGAAGTCTCGTGAGGGTTTCCAGCGAACATGCCCACAAAGTTCATTTACCAATATACAAGGTTTTGTAAAATTTCAAACAATTTAATGATTTGCAAAGAGTGATTACGGCGTAACCATGGATAGGGTTACACCATAATTATATGGATGACTATTTTGAAAATTTTGGATTAAGTTTAGTTACGGCGTAATCATGGAAAAGATTACGCCGTAAGCCTAGTGATTACAACGTAACTGTGATGGTGACGCTGTAATTGCTGCAATCGACATCAACTTTACCATACAATTATAAGGCAAAGAGACTTCAAATTCTGTCTCCTCGCTGTAATACCCCTACAAAACCAAGTAAGGAACATACCAACCAACTAATATGCAAAAATGAAAGTGAATAAGATAAAACATAAATTAAA
>BQNB010068883.1:0-33689 GCA_026074375.1 Tanacetum coccineum
TATGCAAGAAGCAAGATAATTTAGACCATAAAATTAAAGTTCATTCATTAAGCATAAATATTGTGTTTAAAACACAATAATACAATGTAACAACCTGAGTTTCAGGTCAACGTGTATCCCGAGCTAAGATAATTATTTTTAGTTACGTAAATAGTTATAGTCGTTTATGCTATATGAGGTTTGATAGAAATTTACTTTGATAAGGTAATTTCAATCCATGGTTGAGTTTATATTTGTTTCTAGCATCTAAGAAAGTCAGAAAAACGTGTTTTGATGCTCTGAGAGCGTAAATATGTAATTTTGTATTTTACGGTGTTTCCCTGAGATTTTTGTAAAAAGTATGTCAAGGGTCGAGCCTTATTTTTTTAATGTTTTATTAAAGGTTTTAAACTATATTTAGTGGGACGGAATAAAATTTTACGAAACGTGTGGTGACCCGTGTCCTAGGTTGGCTAGGTAACGAAATAAATAACCCTTTTGTATTAACTTTGCAAGGACTAAATGAAAGGAGGGACTAAAGGTGTTAAAGTGTCAAACTTTCTTTCTATATATACCACACTCACACACACATAAAACACTTTTACAAATTTTTATCACTCTCACCCTCTCTTTCTCTTCTTGTCGTTCGAACCACAACACCAACAATAAAATCATCATCACAAATTATTTACTTACATGCATTATGATCTATTAATAGATTATTAATCCTTGTTTAATCCTCTACATTTCCCACTAAGAAAATCCTACATGCACTAAGTTTTCAAGAAGTTAGATTTTTGGTGTGTTCTTGTGATTTTCGAGTATAAAGGAGTGTTTAAGGGTGTTAGATTGTTGATTTAAAGGCTTGGTTTGATTGAAAAAGGTTTTGGGTTGGTCTTTGCTTGCTCGTCCGTACGGTTCAACCAAGGGGGAAACCAAATCGATTTTTGTTCTAGCTTTGTGAGCACTTATTTATGTTTATGTGTTGATTTAATTAGATGTTATTACATATACATGATTATTGCTAGATGATTCAAGTGCAAAATTTATTTGAAAGTATTTTAAGTATGAGCATGTGTTTGATAGTTTTGGTACATGTTTTTAGGCTAGTTAAACATGTTGGAATAGTTAGATTTTGATAAAAATGTGATTTGGTATGACTTTGGGTTGACTTTATTTGACCAGAAAGTTTGACTTGGTCATGGCATGTCGAGAAATTTTTGAAATCTATTTTAGGCTTTTGATAATGATAAAGGATGTTCTAAGGTCCGTTTTGATATAAGGTGGGCCTTGTAACTCCTAAAAATGAACGTTTTACGGCCGAGTCAAGTTTGGGTATTTTTGGGTAAAAAGTCAACTACGAACTTTGACGTTTGAAAGTCAAACTTGCCTAAACTTTTGAATAAAGACTATAATAAGCAAAGGGTTAGTAATGTTAGTTAATTGATAACGAGATATGAAGTTCGGATTATATTATCCTTACTTTCGGCAAGCTTTCTAAAAATAGAAACTTTATGGAAAACGTTGTAATATTATAAAGAACGTCAATGAGAAATGTTTTGCGTCGCACTTGAAGATTTTAGTATATGATTGTATATACGTAATAGTAATAAGTATATGTATATGCAAGTATGCAATATATGAAATATTATACTTTTAGTCACGTACCGCCATATATGTATTATATAGGTCGCGGTTAAGACGTGAAGCAAGTTACGCTTATTGAGTTGATTGATTTGGATCTTTTGCTTAAGGTGAGTTCATAGCCTCGCTTTTGAACTATTTTAAATGTTTTTAAACCCGCGAGGGGGATACATGTTTGTTTTATAAATCGAACACATATGATTTTATGGTATGCTGGACCCGATTACGAGATTGTTTCCGCATAAGTAGCTATTGTCGAAGTCCCTTATTTCATGAACCGTTAATTGCCTTGTGAGGTGAACGCTAATGCATTAAATAGATCTATTGGGTTTGACAGCCCTGTCCGGGGTATGAATCTGACGGTGAACACCCTGTCAAACGGACATTTTGTATTTAGAAAATAGTAGGTATATGACAATAATACCTTGTTTTGGGGCACTTTAACATATGAAATGCCATATGTATTGTTAACGTTCGGTGTCATGAGCTTATTGCGTGAAAGAAAAGAAGTTGCTATACATTGCATTTGTTGCTTTGTTTTCCCGAGAACTAATTATGTGTTCAAAGATTATTGCTTGCTGATTATTTTAAACTCTATGAATTTCACTCAACTTTGTTGTTGACGTTTTAAACATGTTTTATCCCAGGTAACCAAGGATGAAGGCAACAATGGAGTGGAGGTGTCGTGCGTGTGATGGATTTTATGGAAAGACTACTTGTGTGTTTCGGTCTTTCAAAACAATGTCTTAGGTTGTGTTAAGAACAATGTCTTTTAATTGAAGCAATTGTCTTTCAGTGGTTGTAATAGACGGTGGTTGCGATTCTATGGGAACCTAAACACGTTTTAACTCTGAATAATTATGGAACACATGCTTGTTAAAATGTCTCATTTGGGTCGTTTTCTATTATCTTGGTAAATGGTGCTATTTAGTAACATCCAATTGCTAATTTTTGCTGCGCAACCCAATGTACGTTGGGTGGGCTGTTACATACAACATGCATGAAAAATAAAAACTACAAAGGTCCTAAATCTTATTGAATGCCATAGAACTTGCTTGCAAGTGATAGGTGGATTTTTTTTTAAAAGCGAGAAAGACTAAACATGTATAATGTCTAGTTTGTTGTTGGTGGTGAGTTTGGTGCAAAAGTGGTTGTTGTTAGATAGTTGCGAGGGACTTGAAGTGGTGGGTATGGTCGGGTGAGGAGATACTCAATCCAATTAAGATCTTCACTCAAGGATAAGAATTGTTTTTAGGTGTAGCAACAACAAGGGCAATAACCAACATAATGTTTGACTTGTTCTAAAGTAATGGTATGAGGCAGGGTTGTGTTGACAGTGTTGTTGATGGGTTGTTGGTTTGGTTTGAGAGGTGCATTGCTAAAAGATTGGAAATGTATTGAAGTTGATTGATCTCATCAACAAACATTTCTCTACTTGAAGATGGAGGTAGTGGAGGTTGAGTTTGGTTGTCATCTTGAGGTGAGGGTGAAGATTGAGCTTGAAGCACACTAGCAACGTAGGGATTGATAAGTGGAGGTGAGTAAGGAAATAAAGGTTGTGTAAATTGAGTTTGATTGACACTTTGAGGTGAAATTTGAGCTTGACTAACTCTAGTGACACAAGGTCCACTAAGTGGAGGCGAGTAAGGTTGTGGTGAAGCTTGGTTTGATTGTGCAATAGGAGAGTTTTCTTTTGAGGGTTCATTGCAAGGAGATGGAGGTTCGGGCATTGGTGTAGATATGTCAAATTCACTTGATGGATAACAAGTGCTCATTTTCTTTCTCTATATGGGTCTTACAGAGATTTTAGGTTTCTTTGAAAATTTATAAGGTGGATTTTGAGAGGAAGACATTGGTTTACATAGAAGCTTTGGAGATGACAAGTTGAAGGTGATGAGATTGTTTGAAGATGATGACCAATTTATACTAACAAAATTAGATGATTTGGGATAAATAGATATGGTTAAGGACATAAATCCAAGGAATGTTTGTGAGTTATGGGAAAGGATATCTGGGTCTAGGTAAAAGAGGGTCAAAAAGCATAAAGGAAACAGTAAATTTTGTGTGACAGTGGCCGGCCCCCTTAAATATATGGTCGGCCCCCTTATTAATCAGGAGGCCGCCCTTGATAAATCAGGGGGGCGCCACCTGGGAAAACCCAGGTTGTCCATGGTTTTGTTTTTCTGCTGAAATTTGTAAAAAGGTGGACAATTTTGTGATCATTTTGCAGCAAGTCCTATTTTTATAGCAAACAAGACTAAAGCACCTAAACAATTAACAAGTTAGGTCATAGCAATAAACATTTAAACTAATGTGAGTAGCCTAACCCATAATTCTATGAAAATAAAGCTAATACATATAATCAATCCTATGAAACTTGCATTATGCGAAATATCATAATTAATAAAAAGTTAACTATTCCTAACGTTTCTACTAATAGAGAGTTATAAAGCTACAATCATATAAATGTTGATGAGTTATCATTCGGTATTACTTGGAGCTTGGTTGCTTCCCATGCTTTCATCCTCACTAGGTGGTTTCTACTTTCCTTCGAAGTAATCTTCGTATTGTCCTATGTGAGCCATGACATGAGGGAAGGATTGATATTTGGTCTTGGATGGACGGAGGTTATATGACGGAATAAACGAGTGAGTAACATGCCATATGGCATTGGAGATTCAGGGTTGTTTTGACGGATGACATTCGGTTGACAATGAAGTAGGCGAGATTATAGGGTTGATTTTTCATGATGCAATACATCATGTGACAAGAGGAGGCGGATATGTGATCGCAAACTTCTTCGAGACTCAAAACATTTTGATGGAGAATTTCATCCCAAGTTTGCATGTCGGCACAGAGTTCTATTTTATGAATTTTATTTGGTGGAGTGTTATTGTAGTATGAGTTTGGAGATGTTTGGATATATTGTTTTAATTATTTTGGTGATGGAATAAATGTATCATACGGACTATCAATTTCTTGATTGGTTTTGAGAGAATCAAGACAACATTCTTCTGAATAAGAACATTGAACTTCATAAGGAATTTCAAGAATATTGGCGAATTAATCGAGAGGAAATATGAATTCCTCATTTAGTGCCCAAAATTTTACGAGAATAGTTTGATCAAAGTTTCTTAAAATTTTGAATTTGAATGAAGCTATGCGTATGGCCCATATGTGATGAAACAAACATGCAGCTAGAGATGAAAAGGTTTGGATGAAGAAGCGAAAGTGGGGAACTTTCAAAGCTGGAATAGTAGTGGTAAGAGCAACCACAAGGATAACTCACACCAAACTTCACAGAATAACCAAAAGCAAGGGAACGCGCGAGCTATGACTACTGCTCTGACTGAGAATAAGGTGTCTTCTGGATCACTTCCTGTATGTGAACGTTGCTTTACTTGCCATGATGGTCCATGTACGATCAAGTGCTACAAGTGTGGAAAGGTTGGGCACAAAGCAAGGTATTGCAAGGAAAAGAGTGTTGCCACGGGTGCAAATGCTCAGTCTATTATGACTTGTTATGATTGTGGTGAGCTAGGTCATACGAGGAACCGATGCCCAAGGAAGGTTAAGCAAGAGGAAACAAGAGAAAAGTTCATGGCCAAGCTTATGCTATTAAGGATGCTGAGCCGCAGGGTCCGAATGTGGTTAGTGGTATGTTTCTACTCAATAACTGCTATGCCTCTGTTTTATTTGATTCGGGTTCTGATAGGAGTTTTGTGAACACTAGATTTAGTTCCATGCTTGTTATCGATCCTGCTAAAATAGATACCAGTTACGAGGTAGAGTTAGCTGATGGAAGGGTAGTTAGTACGAACACTGTGTTAAAAAGTTGCACTTTGAATTTAGTGAACCATATTTTTGAAATCGATTTGATGCTAATTGAGCTTGGTACGTTCGATGTTATAATCGGTATGGATTGGTTGTCAAGCACGATGCCATTATTATCTGTGGCGAGAAAGTTGTTCGTATACCGTACAAAAACAAGACGTTGATAGTCGAAAGTAACAAGGGTGTGTCCCGACTAAAGGTCATATCTTGTATTAAAGCCCGTAAGTATGTCGAGCGAGGTTGTCATTTATTTTTGGAACACGTAACAGAGAAGAAATCGAAGGAGAAACGATTAGAAGACGTGCCTGTAATTCGTGACTTTCCTGAGGTGTTTCTTGATGATTTGCCGAGGCTACCACCGCCGAGGCATGTAGAATTTCGAATTGATCTAGTACCAGGGGCTACACCTGTTGCACATGCACCGTATAGATTGGCACCGTCTGAGATGATAGAATTGTCGGTACAACTGTAAGAACTGCTGGAGAAAGGATTTATTCATCCGAGTTCATCGCCGTGGGGAGCACCGATGTTGTTTGTGAAAAAGAAACATGGTTCTTTTTGAATGTGTAAATCTAGTGTCAAGAATCGTTATCCTCTCCCGATAATTGGTAATTTATTTGACAAACTTCAAGGTTCGAGCGTGTATTCTAAGATCGATCTGCGATTAGGATATACAGTTAAGCATTAAAGACAGAGGCACATTCTAATTACTTTTTTTTTTTTTTTTAAAATTTTTTTTTTTTTTTTTTTTTTTTTTTTTTTTTTAAATTTTTTTTTTTTTTTTTAAATTTTTTTTTTTTTTTTTTTTTTTTTTTTTTTTTTTTTTTTTTTTTTTTTTTTTTTTTTTTTTTTTTTTTTTTTTTAAATGCATTTAGAACTACGGTACTGGACCTTTGAGTCTCAACGTGATTCGTTTGGATTGAAAAATGTGCCTGTTGTATTTATGGACTTGATGAACCGAGTATGCAAGCCATATCTTGATAAGTTTGTCATAGTGTTCATCGATGATATTTTGTTTTATTCTAAGGACGAAGAAGAGCATGGAAAGCATTTGAAGATTATTTTGGAGCTGCTTAAGAAAGAGAGATTGTACGCCAAGTTTTCAAAGTGTGATTTTTGGCTAGATTCAGTATTGTTTCTTGGTCATGTGATTGATGGTAATGGTGTTCGTGTTTATCCTGCCAAGATCGAAGCCATTAATAATTGGGCTACACAAACGACGCCAACGGAGGTGAGGCAATTTCTTAGATTGGCTGGTTACTATCGAAGGTTTATTGAAGGTTTTTCTTTGATTTCTAAGCTACTGACTAAGTTGACTCAGAAAGATAAGAAATACGAGTGGGAAAAGAAGAAGAGGAAGTTTTTCAGACACTGAAGCAGAAGTTGTGTAGTGCACCGATCTTAGCGTTTCCCGAAGGAACATAAGATTTTGTGGTGTATTGTGATGCGTCATTTAAGGGTTATGGAGCAGTGTTGATGCAAAGGGAAAAGGTGATAGCGTATGCTTCACGACAATTGAAGACTCACAAAGAGAATTACACTACTCATGATTTGGAATTGGGAGCCATTGTTTTTGCTCTTAGGTTATGGAGACATTATTTGTATAGGAAAAAATGTGTGGTGGATTGAGGGATTTGGTTATGCATGAGTCGCATAAGTCCAAGTATTTTATCCATCTGGGATCAGACAAGATGTATCAAGATTTGAAGCTGTTTTATTGGTGGCCGAATATGAAAGCTGATATTGCCACATATGTTAGCAAGTGTTTCACTTGTGCGAAGGTTAAAGCCGAGCATCAGAAACCGTCTGGATTGCTGCAACAACCTGAGATTCCTATTTGGAAATGGGAAAGGATTACTATGGATTTTGTGAGTTGTCACACCTCGCAAATTTTTGTTCAATATTTTATCCGTTTCTATTTAGTAATTTAAATTTTAAAGTTTCGTTTATGTTTTACGTTAATCCAGGAAACTGTCCCGCGTAAAAATTGAGAATCGTTATCGAAAGCGTTCCAACGTCGGACTGAGCTTAATTCACGTAAATTATAATTAATAAAATCATTCTATGTCATTTCGTGGTTTACGAATATTTATGTTTGAAAATTTTATATGTTTGGCGTGAGTTTACGTTTTAAGCGTTTTTGATCAAACAGAACCTCAAAAACATACCACCTTTACACGTAAACCCGAGATATTGTTCGTAATATGTTGTAACCTCAAAAATTTCATCCACCTCCCCCCTAATATGAATTTTAGATGCCTAAGTCCCAAACAAAATGACCATAATTCCTAAATTAATTCAAGAGCATCTTTTTAAATACAACATCACATGCACGCATAGAAGATAAAGTGACAGTTTGTTTGTTCTCCATACAAACCGAATGGCTCTTACACTTCACATGTTGACCTTTGGACAAAAATTCCACTTGTGAGCCATTTAAGCTAAACTTGGAGCCAAAGTAGTAAGCCATTTAAGCTAAACTTGGAGCCAAAGACAAAAATTTTGTTCTTTTCCCCCCTTCTTGACCCTATTTGGCCAAACCCCTCAACACACACTTTTGTTGTGTTTGAGTCACTTGTAACACTAAAACCCTAACCCTTATCCTACAAATACCCACTTATAAACACACACATCTCTTTTAGTTCATTTCATTGGGCATATTTGTTTTTCTCTTCTCTCTTGTCTCCTCTTAGCCTACGGCACACACTAACACACACAATTCATACTTTTGATTTCTACCAAGATTTATACATCATTAAACTTCATTTTATCAAGATCCAAGGTTATTCCAAGAAGGTTTTCATTTGATCTCAAGGTTATTTCAAGGGTTTATAAGTTAGGGTTTAGTTTTATATTTTGGGTTTATCAAGATCTACTCTTCTTCATTCAAGATCTTTTGTTTCCATCTTGTTCTTCATCTTTTTGTAAGTAAACCCTAACTCCCTTCTTTGATTTCTTTATGTTCTTACATATATGTTCAAGATCTATACATCTATATGTTTGTGCTACAATTTTCAAAGCTTAAAAAGTAAAGTTTTATAAACAATAAAGATGTTAGTATTTTATGTGCTCATATCAAAGTATCAGGGAGATCGAGTGTTCTTGTGTGTTGCAACAAAGATGGTGATAGGATTAAGTATAGAATAAGCGTGGTTTGGTTGATTAGATTACTTGTGAATGGGTTTAGGTTAGATTAGGCACTATTGTGAAGTTTGGTGGTGTTATTGAAAGCGTTTGCGAAATTTGTGCTTGCTGATCCAAATTTGTTTTAAGTATTAGGTCACTAAAAAAATGTTTTCGTTAGCCGAGAAAGTAGTTTTTGGATAGCTTATTCCGTATAGATAAGTTTTCATATCTCGCACACCAATACCAGACTTAAAATGGCTGAGTTGTGGCGAAATGAGTTTGGAAACGTTTTTGGGAAAATACTAAAATTAGCTTGCTGATAGGAAATAGAAAATGGTGTTTCGGACACTTTTGGGATGTTTTGAGCTTTTAAAATGTTGGTGAAACACGTAATAATAGTAGTATATTAAGTAGGGACTTTTTAAAAAATGTCACGAACGAAATGTCGGATTTCTAAACGGGAAATTTCTAAAATAGAAATTGGTAATATTAGTGAGACGGATTAGAAGCGGACTGTTTAGGTTTACACCGATGTGTTTCGGGATAATGAAATCCATCATATTTTAAGGACAATATGAACATCCCGAAATTAGAACTTTCCTAAAATAGAAACTTTCTAAATGTAATTTTTCCAAAAATATAAACTTGTCGTAAGACCTATCGTAACATAACTACAAACCGTATACTTTCTTAATATCACATTTTACTATATAAACTAAAGCGCAAACTTGGATGGATGTCTATGTTCGTTACGTGTCTTATTGACGTTTCTCGTTATTTTATTATCGTTTCTGAAGCGCGTCTTTTAACTAGGTCGCGGTTGTTAGAGTCGTTCGATATCGTTATTATCTCCATTGAATTATTTATTCACTGTTTACTTAAGGTGAGTTCATAGCCTAACTTTTACTCGTTTTGAATAATTGTTTTATAACTTAGGGTGAGAAACATTGCTTGCTTTTAAAATTGGACACAAGTACTATACTTGAGAAATTCCCCGTTTACGTGTTGCCTAAGTAACGTTTAGGCCACTATTGCCCGAATTATAATGAAAATGTTAATCACCTATTAACTCGACTGGATGGTAGTGAGGCCAAGTGGAATAAATAGTTTTATTGGGACCTATTATCCCTATCGAGTAAGAGCACTAATAGTTTGAGTTTGCTAAGAACTAAAGGATATATGTCATGTCGAAAGTTGTTGGTCTTTTGGTCGACACCTAAAGGCACAGCCTTATTATAGCTGTGTACATGCTATCTTTCAGTATAGCGTCGGTGTCGAATTAGTCAATTCATTAGTGCAATGTAAATGCCCTCTTTATGTGAGTGTATCTCTATAACTGTCACATACGTTTTGATAACTTGTGGTCCACATTAATTACGTTTGAAAATAAACCTATGAATTCACCAACTTTATGTTGACGTTTTAAGCATGTTTTTCCAGGGGATTAGCATGGATGTCGGTTGCTTAATTATGTGAAGTCTATTTGACCCGACGGTTAAAAGAAATTTAATCTTTGTCTATAATACGGTGTCATCTTATTTAAGCTTTAGCATTTTAACTCTTGAATATTTTAAATTTGATCGATGTAAACTTATTAATATTTTAAATTTATGAAATGGTGTTTATTTTTAAAACGTACCCTTAGAGGTCGTTCTTTATGCTTTGTACTTAAGATATTCAGTGACGTCACGCCCCTGGACGCTAAATTAGACGGGACCCTATTTGGGGGTGTGACAGATTGGTATCAAGAGCAAAGGTTATAGAGAACCATGTAGTATAAACTAGGTCTGTTCTATAACCAGTATGTGATCCTACGTAATTATATTTGCCTTACGTGATTTTACGTATACGTAATATGTATATGTTCTATGTAATTAAATACTAAGTATAACTAATACTACTATAATTATATTGCATTCTTTTCGCGGTACTGCATTCGATGGTTTATTCATTCATTCATTCGTTCATTTACCCATTTGATCATTCTTTTCCCACATCATGCATTGTTGGTATAAATGATATTTATATAAACTTTTGCTTGTGCAGGTCATGGCTATCTCTGTTATCTCAGTTTCATTAGATTTGTTGGAGGAGAGTGTGAGGACATCTACTGGACGAGTTATCTTGTTTGGTACTATCCCTACCACTATTCCTAACACTACACCTTCTGTGATTCCACCTTCTACTCATATTGATACCGCATTGACACCCACATCACCTGACTATATGCCTACATCACCTGATGATTCACCCACATCTGATACGGAGTTTGATCCATCCGAGGATCCGTCATCGTTCATATACACCGACTACCCGCTCTTACACCTTTTATTTCATCGACCGATGATTCTTCAGATAGTGATATACCTGATACACCACCATCACCTACCTATGGTACACCATTCACTAAGACTACCCTTTCTCCCCAGAGATCATTTGTAGCATTTGGTGCACTTTGACGTCGAGTCGTTGGTCTTAACCTGGGCCTGCCTCATTCCTCTATGGTTGACATACCGATTACCATACTTAAAGGGTTGGTACACATGTTTGAATGTGCGGGAATAGGGTATAGACCAATTACTATACTCATCGTCTTAATGTGAGACATTCAGTTGACTACTCTTCTTCAGATCATTTTTCTTCGGATGATTCTTTGAGAGATTCATCATCGAGTTCATAATCAAAGACTTCATCAGATTATTCTGCAGATGATTTATCTGATTTTGCATCTAGTCGTTCCTCTTATGATCATTCATTACCAGCACCATCATCGGGTATGAGAACTAGTCATCATTTATGTTCATTGGTACCGAGTGTTCATCATTCATCTACTGCTATTTCCGAAAGACCATCTCATGATTCTTCTTTTACGAGTCCTTCTCGCAAGAGGAGTAGATCCCTTGCTGCATTTGTACCGTTATCTTCACCTATACCTAGAGCATTGTCTTCTACGCATGCTGATCTTTTACCATCACCTAAGAGGATTAGGAGTCCTGAGTCAGCGACGGATTTAGAGGTTAGTTTGGTGGAGGATTATGAGCCGTCTAGGTATAGAGGGGCTGAGTTAGAGATGGATGATGATGTTGAGAGGAGTGAGGGATTGATATTGACCCTGAGATTCAGGCAGAGATTGACGAGTGTATCGCTTATGCGGATGCTCTTAGAGATAGAGGGATTAATTCTAGAGTTGTAGTTGAGGCTGTTGGTCAAGAGGAGATCGAGATGGGTGCGAGAGGCCCAATTGAGGTTAGAGTTGATAGAGATACTCACCTAGTGATAGATGATGATATTCCCGAGCTGCTCAGGAAGAGAGAGCTGTAGAGGTCACGTATGAGACATTAGGAGATCTGGTTCAGAGGTTTCATGATCATACTGAGGAGATCCTGGTTCACTGTGTTCAGGCTATTGAGAGTGTCCAAAGGGATCAGGGACACAGGATCGTAGCGACAGGACAACAGAGTACTGATATGTTAGAGAGGATCAGAGAGCTGGAGCAGGATAATAGGAGACTTAAAGACATGATGGATGTTGCGAGTCAGAGAGTTACCCGGTCTCATCAGAGAGAGTTACGTGTTCAGAGGGAGATGACGACAGATTTGGCGTTTCAGATTTTATGATCACATGAGGATTGCTAGGCTTGAGGCTTGTGCCAGGAGGCATTTGGGCTACTGTTCTTAGACTATTTTCTTGAGTATCCTACCATAGCACCTAGTAGTAGCTAGTTATTAGGGATTTGTAAATCCTATATTTTGGAACCATGTTGTAACCATTAGTATTAATGATATGAAATCTAATTAATACTATTCTATGTTCGATATTCTCGACTTAATGGTATATTTTCTTTTGCTTGTTGCATGCTATATTATTACTAAATTATGGCATTATCATGACGTTAATGTGATCATGTATTTCTGTATAATGAGACTTTCTATTTTATTCGAACCCCGTTACATCTCGTATCGCATGAAATTTCATCGTGTTTTGTATTGTTATGTGTAGGACAATACTTAAACATACCGATTGGCGCATCAAGGACTCGTGAAGAATTATCCAACAAATTGACCGGCCCGATTGGCAGGAGCGTTACGGTAGCTCGGATGCTGCACAGAAACTTGAAACCCCTTTTAGGGGTGAGGGGTGTAACAGGAAGAAATAAGTGGAATTCGGGAGGAAATGGAGGAAATGGAATGGAGGAAATGGAAACGGAGGAAATGGCTATAACTTTGATGGATTTATGCCTGCTTCGAGAGTTGCACATATCCAAGACTTCATGAAGTGCCAAACACTTAGACTTTAATAGGAACGAAAGGGAGTTGTTGGATTA
Organism: Tanacetum coccineum; assembly: GCA_026074375.1. Taxonomy (NCBI): domain Eukaryota; kingdom Viridiplantae; phylum Streptophyta; class Magnoliopsida; order Asterales; family Asteraceae; genus Tanacetum; species Tanacetum coccineum. The sequence goes on from BQNB010068883.1 coordinate 12,908, forward strand.
CTCGTTGGTTCGAGAGATGGAAACGGATGTTCCACAATTAGCAAACTGTCTGGAGAAGTACCAAGTGAGTATGTACGTGACAACTTAACGCTTCTGAACAGTGCATTGACATGGTGGAACTCCTATAAAAGGACAATTGGAATTGAGTCCGTCTATGCCACGAGTTGGGCAGAACTTATGAAGTTGATGACAGAAGTGTACTGTCTAAGAAACGAGGTCCAGAAGATGAAGACCGAGTTATGGAACTTGGCTGTGAAAGGAAATGACTTGACCGCTTATACCAGAAGATTTCAGGAGCTGGTGTTGTTGTGTACTAGAATGGTCCCAAAATAGGAAGACAAAGTTGAGAGATTTATTGGAGGTTTGCCTGACAATATTCAGGGAAATGTAATCGTTGCTAAACCCACTAAACTTCAAGATGCAATTTGTATTGCCAACAACTTAATAGATCAAAAGCTGAAAGGATATGCCAGAAGTGTTGAAAACAAGAGAAGGTTGGATAACAACCTGAGAGATAATCAGGGGCAACAACAAGTTTTTAAGTGACAAAATGTTTAAGGCCAGAATGTGGCAAGAGCTTACACGGCTGGGAACAATGAGAAAAATGGGTGTGTTGGATCTCTTCCCTATTGCAACAAGTGCAAGTTGCACCATGCAGGGTCGTATACTGTGAGACGTGGAAACTGTAAGAGAGTCGGTCATATAACTAGGGATTGTACGACTATAGTTACTTCAAACACTCAGAGAGCCCCAGTTGGGACTCTGTTGGGTATTGTTTGTTATGAGTGTGGAAGGCCAGGACATTTTAGGAAAGATTGTCCTAAGTTGAGAAGTCAGAACCGTGGAAACTAGACTGGAAACCAAACTGGAAGTAATGAAGCTACGGCAAAGGCTTACGCTATTGGAGGAGGAGGAGCAAACCCCGATTTAAACGTTGTCACGGGTACGTTCCTCTCAATAACTGTTATGCTTCTATTTTATTCGATTCTGGAGCCGATAGGAGTTTTGTGTCGTCTACCTTTAGTGCCTTGCTTGATGTTGCACCATCTACTTTAGACACTAGTTATGCCGTAAAACTTGCCGATGGAAGAATTTCATAAACAAATGTTGTCCTTAAAGGCTGTACGTTAGGATTATTAGGTCATCCGTTTGACATAGATCTAATTCCCGTAGAACTTGGTAGTTTCGACGTCATCATCGGTATGAATTGGTTGGCAAAATACCACGCGTTGATCATTTGTGACGAGAAGGTTGTCCGTATACCTTATGGAGATGAAGTGTTGATAATCCGAGGTGACGATTATGAAGGCAGAAGTAAGTCGAAGCTGAACATTATATTATGTACAAAGACCCAGAAGTATATACATAAGGGATGTCAAGTTTATCTAGCGTAAGTTACATCCAAGAAGACTGAGGACCAGTCAAAGGAGAAGCGGCTTGAGGATGTGCCAATCGTACGGGAATTTCTGGAAGTCTTTCCAGAAGACTTGCCTGGACTACCGCCTGCTCGACAAGTTGAATTTCAAATCGACTTAGTCCCTGGTGCTACACCTGTACCACGAGCCTCGTACCGATTAGCATCAACCGAACTGCAAGAGTTATCCACTCAGTTGCAGGAACTTTCTGACAGAGGATTTATAAGACCCAGTTCCTCACCCTGGGGAGCTCTGGTCTTGTTTGTCAAAAATAAAGATGGATCTTTTCGAATGTGTATCGACTACCGTGAACTAAACAAACTTACTGTGAAGAAATGATACCCACTTCCGAGAATCGACGACTTGTTTGATCAACTGCAAGGGTCAAAAGTCTACTCTAAGATCGACCTGAGATCTGGTTATCACCAACTCAGAGTTTGTGAGGAAGACATTCCCAAGACTGCATTTAGGACTCGCTATGGTTACTACGAGTTGCAAGTAATGCCATTTGGTTTGACTAACGCACCGACAGTATTCATGGATTTGATGAATCGAGTGTGTAAACCGTATCTGGATAGATTCGTGATCGTGTTCATCGATGATATTTTGATCTATTCCAAGAGCAGAAAAGAGCATGAAGGGCACCTTAAGTTAATTCTGAGGTTACTTAAGAAGGAGGAGTTGTACGCCAAGTTTTCAAAGTGCGAATTTTGGTTGTCAAAAGTATAATTTCTTGGTCACGTGATTGATAGTGAAGGTATTCACGTTGATCCTACTAAGATTAAGTCTATCAAGGATTGGGCATCACCCAAGACACCAACCGAGATTCGTCAATTTTTAGGTTTGGCCGATTACTACCGATGATTTATCAAAGGTTTCTCAAAAATCGCTAGGCCTATGACAAAGTTGACTCAGAAAAGCATGAAGTTTGATTGGGGAGAAAAGGCAAAGGCTGCGTTTCAGTTGTTGAAACAGAAATTATGTAGTGCGCCAATTTTGGCTTTACCCGAGGGAAGTGAGAACTTTGTGGTATATTGTGATGCTTCGCATAAAGGGTTGGGTGTGGTTTTAATGCAAAAGGAGAAGGTCATAGCTTATACATCCCGCCAACTTAAGGTTCATGAGAAGAACTATACCACACATGACCTAGAGCTTGGTGCAGTAGTGTTTGCTTTAAAGATGTGGAGACACTATATGTACAGTACAAAGTGTGTCATGTTCACTGATCACAAGAGTTTGCAACACATTCTCGATCAGAAGGAGCTGAACATGAGACAATGACGATGGTTAGAGTTGTTGAATGACTACGACTATGAGATTTGATATCACCCAAGAAAGGCGAACGTGGTGGCTGATGCCCTGAGTCAAAAGGAAAGAAGTAAGCCACTACGAGTTCAGGCCTTAGTTATGACTATAGGGTTAAACCTTCCTAAACAAATTTTGAGTGCTCAATCGAAAGCCAGGAAAGATGAGAACTTCATCCACAAAGATTTGCATGGCATGATTAACAAGCTAGAACCTCGTACTGATGGAATATTGTGTTTGAACAATCGAAGTTGGATTCCGTGTTTTGGTGACCTGAGAGCTTTGATTATGCATGAGTCTCATAAGCCAAAGTATTCTATCCAAGACCTTAAGAAGTTGTATTGGTGGCCCAACATGAAAGCAGAAATTACCACCTATGTCAGTAAGTGTTTAACATGTGCCAAGGTTAAGATAGAATATCAAAATCCATTCAGTTTGTTGGTTCAACTGGAAATCCCACAATGGAAATGGGAGAAGATAACGATAGACTTTATGACCAAATTGCCAATGACGGTAACCGGTCAAGACACGATTTGGGTAATCGTTGATTGTCTCCCTAAGTCTGCTCATTTCTTACCTATGCAAGAAGATGAGACGTTAGAGAAGTTGATGAGACAGTACTTGAAGGAAGTAGTCTTAAGGCATGGAGTACGAGTTTTGATCATCTCTGATCATGATGGGAAATTTACTTCACATTTTTGGAAATCTCTTAATAAAGCATTAGGTACTCGATTGGATATGAGTACGAATTACCATCCACAGACCGATGGTTAAAGTGAGAGAACTATTCAGACGTTGGAGGACATGTTACGTGCCTGTGTACTCGACTTTGGAAAAGGCTGGGATAGCATTTACTGTTAGTGGAATTTTCGTACAACAACAGTTACCATACCAGCATTAAGGCTGTTCCATTTGAGGTGTTGTATGGGTGCAAATGTCGATCACCTATTTGTTGGGCTGAAGTTGGAGATAGACAGCTTACTGGCCCAGAGATCATCCATAAGACAACTGAGAAGATCATCCAAATCAAGAGCCGTATCCAAGCCGCCCATGACCGTCAAAAGAGCTATGCCGACGTAAGACGAAAACCCCTTGAGTTTTAAATGGGAGATAAGGTCATGCAGAAAGTGTCACCATGGAAAGGGATGATACATTTTGGCAAACGGGGAAAGCTGAACCCTCGTTATATAAGACCTTTTAAGATCATTGCCAAAGTAGGAACTGTTGCCTACCAACTTGAACTCCTAGAGCATTTGAGTAGAGTTCATAGTACATTTCACGTCTCAAATTTGAAGAAGTGCATGGCTGATGAACCTCTTGCTATACCGTTAGATGAAATCCAAATCGATGACAAACTCCACTTCATCGAAGAGCCTGTCAAGATCATGAACTGTGAGGTCAAATGTCTAGAGCAGAGTCGTATTCCGATTGTCAAAGTACGTTGGAACTCTAAGAGAGGTCCTGAGTTCACCTGGGAGCGTGAAGATCAAAAAAATAAGTACCCTCATCTTTTCCCAAATTCTACGCCCGTGGCAGAAACTACGTCTTAAGCTTTGAGGACAAAGCTCTTTTAACGGGGAAAGGATGTAACACCCCGAAAATTTCCGTTCAATAATTTAGCCGTTACCAGTCGCTAATTTGAATTTTAAAGTTTCGTTTAACTTTTACGTTTAACCGAGAAGTTTTCTCGCTATTTATCTGAGAATCATCGCCGGGAGTGAACCAGGACACCTAACGTTGTAGTATTTTGGCAATAGCCACGTTTTTATATTTTAAGGTAATATTTAAAATTTCAAAATTTTTGGAGATACCGTTATTCGTTTCGTTAGTTACGTGAATCATGATTTACTTAAAATATGAGCATGTGCATGGAGGACTTAGAAATTAAATCACACAAGAAGCACTAGCATCTTAAAATATTGGAAACCATTTGGTCCCCCCCCCCTCCTTGCTTGTATGCGTCTAAACAACATACTCCATGTGAACCTAAGATGCCATTTTGAATTCAAAATCAATAAGACAAGATTACAACTCATGTTTTGTCCTAGCTTGAATTTGATTAGGAGATCATTTTGGTCCTCTCTCTTTCTTTGTCCTATCCCACGTACCACACACATACACACTTTTAGTGTGTGAAGTAATCTTGCACATATATACCATATTACATCTCATAGTTTCATTCATATTTCACACACACTTAGCATTTGAGTTTTCTTTTTTTTCGCTTGCTCTCCTAGCCCACGAACTACATACACACATATATAAATCCATAAAATTTTCATCTTTGATCAAAAACTCTTAAAGATTTGTTGAAGGTTTGATCATTTGTATCATTTAGGTATTTGTTAAACAACATTTGGGTTGTTTTAGTCTTGTTCATCTTTCTAAAAACATTTAATCTTTGTAAGTCTTTAAATCTTTTCATATTTTGTACTTTCATAATCATCTTGATGCATACTTACTAGTTGTACAACTTATTTTGTAAAAACAAAGATTTTACAACTACATAAACCTTAAAAAGGTTATATCTATGGTTCGAAAATAATAACAAGAAATATAAGTAAATCATAGTTTTGTGATCGTTGTTATTTTCGTGTAATAAAAATGGTATGTTATAGCTTGTTTGTGTTCGGCTTATATAATAAGCTAATGAGAAAGCTTATTTGATTATTTTCGAGCTTATGTGACTTATATATGTTGCGTCCTAAAATAGAAAACATAAAGAAATATTTGTTCAAGCTTGTTTCTTGTAACTTGGATTTATTGAGCTTATTTCTAGCTTATTTCTTATTCGGCTTATGTTAATAAGCTTTTGGAAGCTTATTTTGATTATTTTGAACTTAATGGGCTTATTATTTGGTTTGGCCCAACTAGAAAAGAAAGGAGAAGTGTTGTTTAGGTTATTTTGTTTCGGCTTATATTTATTAACTTATTTTTTTAGCTTATTTTGAAAGGACAAATATTAAACTTATTCGGCTTAATAAATAAGTCCGATTATAACTTATTGGGCTTTTAGCCGCGTCCCACAACCAAGGCCCAACACCACGAGTTTATTTTAAGCTTATGTGGTTCGGCTTATTTTATTATCGCTTATTATGAGCTTATTAATAGCTTATTATTAAGTCGCGTGTTTATTATTTAATGTTTTGCTTATCGGACTATATGGATAAGTAAAACTATATTTTTGGACTTAACGGGCCAAGGCCCAACATAAATACAATACACCAAGGCGTAAAATTATGGTGTAACTTATTGAATAAGTTCATGGATAGCTTATTCAATAGTGTACGACTTAGACGTTATACATTTAACTTATTTTGAACGTTGTACGTTACGAGTAATAAGATTAGGATTATTGGGCTAAGGGTCCAAATGGTCTTTTGACTAAATAATAAAAGGGTTTTGATAATGTATAGTTTATAATTATGAAAAGAGGATTGAAAGTGATTTGAAAATGGTTTTTTATTAAAGTTTATGACATTGGAAAACGTGTAAACACGAACGGGTCATGCTGAAATTTTTATAAATTATACTTGGTAAATATTAGAAAACGCACATGATAAAAACTAGATATATGTGTATTTAATAAAGTGCCGAACAATATATATATAAATATATATATATATATAATATATATTTTTACTTAGACATATATATTTATGTAATATTAATATACATATTATTATTATTCGTTTTACTTACGAAAACATTTTAATAACTATACGATCACAAACATTAATTTTTGGAAATATATTAACAAAAGTACACTAGTAAATCCTTATGCATTATCCGAAATTCTACGCTACTCCAATATTAAACCAAACCTTCATTTCATAGGTTATCTTTGTGAACCGTCGATTGTTATCGTGTGATTTTATTCTATACTATTCTTCTTCGATTCACCAATAAAGGTGAGTTCATAGCCCCACTTTTAATTATTTTGAATAATTATTTTATAACTTGGCGTGAGAAACATTGCTTGCTTTTAAAACTGGACACAAGTACTATACGTAAGAAATTCCTCGTTTATGTGTTGCCTAAGTAGCATTTAAACCACTATTGCCCGAATTATCATGAATTGTTAATCATCTTTAACCGACTGGCTGGTTAAGTGAGCGCGAGTGAATAAATAGATCTATTAGGACTAATTATCCCTATCCGGGTAAGAAGCAGTTACTAGTCCGAGTTTGCCAAGACTAACGGATATATGTCATGTCGAAACTATAAGGTGGTATTTGGTCGGACACCTGAAGGGCAAGCCTTTATAGCATTGTACATGCTATCTTTCAGTATTAGCTTTAGTGTCATGAGCTTAGTGCAACGTAAATTCCTTTTTATGTGAAGTTGTATCGCCTATAACTGTCGCATACGTTTTGATAATCTTGTGGTCCACATTAATTACGTTTGAACTAAACCTATGAATTCACCAACTTTATGTTGACGTTTTAAGCATGTTTTTCTCAGGTGCTTAGTATGGATGTTGTTGCTTGACTTATGTGAAGTCTATTTGCCCAGACCAGTTTACCAGACATTTATCTATGTCTTCAAATACCGTTGTTGAACTTATTTAAGTTTCCGCATTTTTACGATTTTATCTTTTAAATTTGATCGATGTAGAACTTATTAATATTTTGAATTTATGCAACGGTGTTTATTTTTCAAACGTACCCTTAGAGGTCATTCTTTACGCTTCGTACGTGAGATATTCAGTGACGTTACGCCCCCGGACACTAAATCGGACGGGACCCTATTTGGGGGTGTGACACCATAAGATATAAAAGTCATTTATAGAGAACCAGGTAGTATAAACTAGGTCTGGACTATATCTTAGTGTTGACCCGTAGCACCTAGTAGTAGCTAGTTATTAGGGATTTGTAAATCCTATATTTTGGAACCATGTTGTAACCATTAGTATTGATGATATGAAATCTAATGATTACTATTCTATGTTCGATATTCTCGACTTAATGATATATTTTCTTTTGCTTGTTGCATGCTATATTATTACTAAACGTTTTTGTGATTAATATACTTTACCGGGGTAACCCTTTACCCAAAAAAAAAAAAAAAAAAATTGTGGCATTATCATGAAGTTATTGTGATCATGTAATTTCGTATACTGAGAATAGTTATTTTATTTCGAACCCGTTAACAAACTCATATTACCAATGATATTTCATACGTGTTGTGTATTGTTATGTTGTAGGACATTGCCTAACACCCGATCTGGAGCATCAAGGATACATGAAGGAATTAGTGAACAAATTGACCGTCGAATGGCAGGAGCGTTAGGAGCTCAGAGCTCGTGACGCCGCCAAAAACCTTAAACCCCTTATAGGAGGTGGGGTAAACAGGAAGAAATAAGTAGAAATGAAGGAAATGGAAATGGAGGAAATGGAAATGGAGAAAATGGAAATGGAGGAAATGGAAATGAAGGAAATGGAAATGGAGGAGGAAATGGCTATAAATTAGGAGGATTTATGCCTGCTCGAGAGTGCACATATCAAGACTTCCTGAAGTGCCAGCCCCTTAGCTTTAATGGGACAGAAGGAGTTGTTGGTTTAGCTCGCTGGTTCGAGAAGATGGAAACGGTGTTCCACATTAGCAACTATCCGGAGAAGTACCAAGTGAAGTATGCTACGTGCACGCTACTAAACAGTACTCTAACTTGGTGGAACTCCCATAAAAGAACAATTAGGATTGAGGCCGCCTATGCCATGAGTTGGACAGAGCTTATGAAGCTGATGACAGAGCTGTACTGTCCAAGAAACGTGATCTAGAAGATGGAAACCAAGTTATGGAACTTGGCTGTGAAAGGAAATGACTTGACTGCTTATACTAGAAGATTTCAGGAGTTGGTGCTATTGTGTACTAGAATGGTCCCAAGTGAGGAGGACAAAGTTGAGAGATTCGTTGAAGGTTTGCCTGACAATATTTAGGGGAATGTAATCGCTGTTGAACCCACTAAACTTCAAGATGCAATTTGCATTGCCAACAACTTTATTGGATCAAAAGCTAAGGATATGCAAAGTGTTGAAAACAGAAGAAGGATGGAAAAACAACCCTAGAGACAATCGTGGACACAACCTTTTCAAGCGACAAATGTGGAGCCATAATATGGCAAGAGCTTACACGGTCTGGGAAACAAGAGAAAAAGATGTATGTGGATCTCTTCCCTTACTGCAACAAGTTTAAGTTGCACCATGCAGACGCGTGTACTGTGAGATGTGGAAACTGTAAGAGAGTCGGCCATATGACTAGGGATTGTAAGGTCACTGTTACTCCAAACACCCAGAGAGCCCCAGTTGGGAATCAGCCAGGTATTGTTTGTTATGAGTGTGGAAGGCCGGGACATTTTAGGAAAGATTGTCCTAAGTTGAGGAATCTGAACCGTGGAAACAAGACTGGAAACAAGAATTGAAACAATACTAAAAACTAGACTGGAGGTAACGAAGCTACAGCAAGGGCTTATGCCATTGTGAGAGGAGGAGGAGCAAACCCCATTCAAATGCGTCACGTTACGTTCCTTTCAATAACTGTTATGCTGTCCTATGTTTATTTCGATTTCGGGTGCCGATAGGAGTTTTTGTGTTCGACCTACCATTAGTTGCCTGCTTGATTTTGCATCGTCCACTTAGACACTAGTAATATGCCGTAGAACTGCCGATGAAGAATTTCAGAAACAAAATGTGTCCTTTGAGGTTGTAACGTTAGGATATTAGGTCATTCGTTCGACAAAGGACTAATTCCCATAGAACTTGGTATTTTCGACCGTCATCACACGGTATGATTGGTTGGCGAAATTCACGGCGATAATCGTTTGTGACGAAAGGTCGTTTGTACCCTTATGGGATGAGGTGTTTTGATAATCCGGGTGATGATTGTGACTGCGTAAATAAAGTCAAGCTGAACATCATATCGTGTACGAAGACCTAAAAGTATATACAGGATGGATGTCAATTTTATCTAGCGCAAGTTACATCCAAGAAGACTGAGGACAAGTCGGAGGAGAAGCGACTTGAGGACGTGCCGATTGTATAACGGGAAAAAAAAAAATTTCCTGAAGTCATTTCCAGAATACTTTCCTGGACAACCACCATCTCGAAAAAGTTTAATTTCCAAATTGACTTAGTCCGCTGGTGCTGCCTATAGCACGAGCCCCGTATCGGATATAGCGACCATCCGAAATGCAAAGTATCCACTCGGTTGCAAGAACTTTAAGAAAAAGTATTTATAAGACCAGATCCACACCCCTGGGAAGCTCGATTTTGTTTGTCAAAAAGATATAGGATCTTTTGCGGATAGTGTATCGACTACCGTGAACTAAACAAACTTACTGTGAAGAACCGATACCCACTTCCGAGAATCGACGACTTGTTTGATCAACTCCAAGGGTCAAGAGTCTACTATAAGATCGGCCTAAGATCTGGTTATCACCAACTCAGAGTTCATGAGGAAGACATTCCAAAGATAGCATTTAGGACTCGCTATGGTCACTACGAGTTCCAAGTAATGCCGTTTGGCTTGACTAACGCACCGACAGTATTCATGAATTTGATGAATCGGGTGTGCAAACCGTACCTAGATAGATTCGTGATTGTATTCATCGATGCTAATTGATCTACTCCAAGAGCAGAAATGAGCATGAATGGTACCTTAAGTTAATTTTAAGGTTACTTAAGAAGGAGGAGTTGTACGCCAAGTTTTCAAAGTGTGAGTTTTGGCTATCAAACGTTACAATTCTTGTCACTGTTATTTGATAGTGAAGGCATTCACGTTTTGATCCAGCTAATAATGAGTCCATCGAAGGATTGGTCGTCACCCAAGACACCAACCGAGATTTCATTGAATTTTTATGTTTTGGCGGTTTACTACCGATGATTTTATCAAAGGGTTCTCAAAAATCCTAGGCATACGACGAAGTTGACTCAAAAAAAGGCGTGAAGTCTTTTATTGGGGAGAAAAGGCAGAGGCTGTGTTTCAGCTGTTGAAACAGAAATTGTGTAGTGCGCCGATTTTGGCTTTACCCGGGGGAAGTGGGAACTTCATGGCTTACTGCGATGCTTCACATAAATGGTTGGGTGCGATCTTGATGCAAAAGGAGAAGGTCATAGCTTATGCATCCCGCCAACTCAAGGTTCACGAGAAGAACTATACTACACACAACCTAGAGCTTGGTGCAATAGTGTTTGCCTTAAAGATGTGGAGACACTATTTGTATGGTACGAAGTGTGTTATGTTTACTGATCACAAGAGTTTGCAACACATTCTCGATCAGAAGGAGCAAACCTGATACAACGACGTTGGTTAGAGGTTGTTGAGGCGACACGATTGTGAGATTGATATCACCCTGAAAGGCGAAGCGTGGTGGCTTATTCCCCGACTGAAAGAGAGAAGCAAGCCCTAACGAGTTCGGGCCTTAGTTTTGCTATGGTTTAAACCCTTCCTAAGCATATTCTGAGTGCTCCAACGAAAGCCAGAAAAGTAGAGAACCTTCATCAACAAGATCTGCATGTATATTAACAAGCTAGAACCTCGTGACTGACAGAACATTATGTTGAACAATCGCAGTTGGATATCCGCATTTAGGTGACCAGAGAGCTTTTGATTATGCATGGTCTCATAAGTCAAAGTATTCCCATCCCACCCAGGATCGATAAGATGTACCAGACCAGAAGATGTTGTATTGGTGGCCCAACTGAAGGCAGAAATTACCACAATGACATCAGTATTTAACCATGTGCCAAGGTAAGTAGAAAAATCCCTAAAACCGTTCGTTTGTTTGGTTCAAGTCGGAATCCCGCATGGGAAAAGAAAACATAACGAATGGATTTTGTGACTAAAATTGCCAAAGACAGCACCCGTTCAAGCAAGATATGGGTAATCATTGATCGACTCACTAAGTCTCCTCATTTCTTTACTATAAGAGAATATGACACGTGAAGAGAAGTAGGACGAGACAGTGTTTTGAAGGAAGTAGTCTCCAAGGCATGGAGTGCAGATTTTCGGATCATGCTCTGATCATGATGGGAGATTTACTTAACATTTTTAGAAGTCTCTAAATATAGCATTAGGTACTCGATTGGAGATGAGTACAGCTTATCACCCACAGACTGATTGTCAAAGTGAGAGAACCATTCAAACACTGGAGGACATGTTACGTGCCTGTGTACTCGAATTTAGAAAAAGTTAGGATAGACACTTACCGTTGGTGGAATTTTCATATAACAACAGTTACCATACTAGCATTAAGGCTGCTCCATTTGAGGCGTTGTATGGGCGCAAGTGTCGATCACCTATTTGTTGGGCTGAAGTTGGAGATAGTCAGCTCACTGGCCTAGAGATCATCCACGAGACAACTGAGAAGATCGTTCAAATTAAGAGCCGTATCCAAGCAGCCCGAGATCGTCAAAAGAGCTATGCTGACGTAATACGAGAACCCCTTGAGTTCCAAGTAGGAGATAAAATCATGTTAAAAGTATCGCCATGGAAAGGGGTGATACGTTTTGGCAAACGGGGAAAGCTGAACCCTCGTTATATATGACCTTTTAAGATCATTGCTAAAGTAGGAACAGTTGCCTACCGACTTGAACTCCTAGAGCAGTTGAGTAGAGTTCATAGTATGTTTCACGTCTCGAATTTGAAGAAATACAATGATGTTTAACCTCGCTGTCTATACCGTTGGATGAAATCCAAGTTGACGACAAACTGTACTTCATTGAAGAACATGTCAAGATCATGGACCGTGAGGTCAAACGTCTGAAGCAGAGCCGTATTCTGATTGTCAAGGTACGTTGGAACTCAAGGAGAGGTCCTGAGTTACCTGGGAGTGTGAAGATCAAATACAAAAGAAGTACCCTCATCTTTTCCCAAACTCTGCGCCCTTGGAAGATGCTACGTCGTAAGCCTTGAGGACAAGGCTCTTTTAACGAGGAAAGGATGTGACACCCCGCAAATTTTCGTTCAATAATTTAGCCGTTTCCGTTTAGTAATTTGAATTTTTAAAGTTTCGTTTAAGTTTTACGTTTAACCGGGAAGTTGTTCCGTTATTATCTAAGAATCATAACCGGGAGTAAACCGGGTTGCCAATCATCGTAGTCTTTCATCAGTGGACGCGTTTTTACGTTATTAATTGATATTTAAATTTCATAATTTTTCGTGATACCGTTACTCTTTATATTATTCGCTGTTACGTGTTTTACTTGATCAATATGTGCAAGTTAGGAACCATGGAAATTAATTCATCTTAAACCCACTAACTCTTGTATGGTGGAGACCACAATGGTCCCCTCCTTGGCTTCTTGCAACCGAATACCACCAACATGCATGGGATGCCATTTTTGAATTTTGAATCAAATAAGACACACATATGCCAACATGTGACTAGTTTTTGTCCACCTTAAGCCTCATTGGTAGATCAAATTGGTCCCCCCTTGTGTCTTGGCTTGGTTTGAAAGGCACACACACAACACATACTCTTTGTGTGTGAAATTTTGTTCTTATATATCCCACTTACCTCATTCATCCCTTCATTATTCACACACACACAAACTTTGAGTTTTCTCTCTTCCTTTTGCTCTCTCTTGTTCGAACCACCTCAAACACACACATAAACTCATAATTTTCTCAATCTTGATCAAAAACCTTTAAAGATATTGTTCGTGGTTCATACTTTATTGTATCCGGTTAGTTATAAACAACGTTGTGGTTGTTTTCATTCATTAAATCAACCAACAAAATTTTTCCAAACTCTTTTAGTAAGTCTCCTAATCTTTTTAAAACTTGTACTATTGATGAATCATCATGAATGCATACATACTAGTTGTACAACTCGTTTCGTAAAAATAAAGATTTTTAAACTACGTAAACCTTAAAAGGTTATACTACTCGAAAATAATAAAAGAAAATACAAGGAAAGTATAGTTTTGTGATCGTGGTTAATTTCGTATAATAAAAATGTTACCCTATGGCTTATTATGTTCGACTTATTTGAATAAGCTTTTGGGAAAGCTTATTTGATTTTTATTTGAGCTTATTGGGCTTATGTTTGGTTCGGCCCAACTAGAAACAAAAGAAAATGATTTTTTAGCTTATTATGTTCGGCTTATATTTATTGGCTTATTTTTCTAGCTTATTTTGAAAGGACAAATGGTGAGCTTATTCGGCTTAACAAATAAGCACGAATAAAGCTTATTGGGCTTTTAACCCACGTCCCATTACCACAAGCCTAAAACCAACGAGCTTAATAAATAAGCTCAAGGTTCGGCTTATTATTACTTGGCTTATTGGGAGCTTATTTCTAGTTCGTTAGAATAGTCTTGTTTTGTTTAGCTATTGAATGTTCTGCTTATCAACAAAATGATAAGTAAAACTACATTTTTGACTTAACGGGCCAAGGCCCAACATGAATACAATACACCAAGGCGTAAAGCTACGGTGTAGCTTATTGAATTGAATGTTATGAGATAGCTTTATTAGATATAGTGCACGACTTTAGACTCTATAACTTTAACTTATTTTGAACGGTTTAGACTTACGAATAATAAAATTGAGGCTTATGGTTCTAAAATCCCAATAAGGGTCCGAGTGGGTCTTTTTGAACTAAATATTAAAAGGGATTTGATGATGCATAGTGGTAATTGTGAAATGTAGATTGAACGTAATTTGAAAATGGTTTATAAATAAAGTCTATGACTTTGGAAAACGTGTAAATACGAACGGGTCATGCCGAAATTTTATAAATTATTTATACTTAAAAAATACTAGAAAACGCACGTGATAAAACTAGATATTCGGAATGAAGTAAGACGTCGAACATACATTCTTAATTAATATTTTATATATAAATATATATATAAAGTATATATATATATAATATCTAATATATATATATATATATACACACTATTATTATTCGTTTAACTTACGAAAATATTTTCATTACTATATTATCACAAATGTTAATTTTTGGGAATATATTAACAAAAGTACACTAGTAAATCCTTATGCATTATCCACAATTCTACACTACTCCGATATGAAACCAAACCTTCATTTCATAGGTTGTCTTTGCGAACCGTCGTTCGTTACCGAGTGATTTTATTTCTAGACTATTCACAACTTCAATTCACCAATCAAGGTGAGTTCATAGCCCCACTCTTTACTCGTTTTGAATAATTGTTTTATAACTTGGGGTGAGAAACATTGCTTGCTTTTAAAATTAGACACAAGTACTATACATGAGAAATTCCCCGTTTACGTGTTGCCTAAGTACGTTTATACCACAATTGCCTGAATTATCTGAACAGTTAATCATCTTTAACCGACTGCTGTTTAAGTTGAGCGCGAGAGAATAAAATAGATCTGATTTGGACAAATTATCCCTATCCGGGTTAAGAAGCACTTACTATTCGAGTTTGGCCAAAAACTAACGATATATGTCATGTCAGAAACTAGTTTAGGAGTCCTTTGGTTGGTCCTTGAAGGGCAAGCCTTATATAGCAGTGTACATGCTATCTTTCAGTATTAGCTTCGGTGTCATGAGCTTAGTGCAACGTAAATGCCTCTTTATGGAGGTGTTTTCGATCTAGACTCGATTTGACATAACCTATACCACTTTTGAATGATGGTTTCTTTGACTCATCAATTCTATTATGTATTAGTTTCTTCATAGTAAAACAAAATCTGATCTAGAAGAAATGGGTGGACCAAAAACGTGTTATATCCCTATTTCACCATTGGTGCGAATCATAGATCCAGGGATGGTGGATCCGTGCACCTTCATGGTGGATCCGTCTCTCTTTTTCAGTGGACGATTCAACAAAACTCATGGTTTTAGTTCCGCTTGTTGACGCTTTACTAATATCAAATCCTAAACCTATTTTACAACTAGGTGACTTTTGATTATTTAACATTTCTCTTAGTGAATTAGCGCTTTTATCAAATTTAACAAATTTAACTTGAGTTTCCTTAAGTTTAGCGTTTTCCGATTTAAGTTCTTCACATGACTTACACGCAATCTCAATTTCTTTACTTCTCTCAAGTTTCTTAATTTTCTCGTTCAATTCTAAAATTTCTTTTTCTAAAAGATCTCTTTTATCTTTCAAAATTTTATTCTTGTTAATGATTTTTAAGCTAATTTCACATAAGCTATCGTAATCTATTTGCATACTATCATTATCAAGAGAAGATGCGTTATCACTATAATAAGAAGAGTTAAGAGTTACCTCATTTGACGATTGAGCCATGAGACAAGTTTCATCATTAGTTTTGTCTTCGGCGTCATTTTCGCTATCGCTCCAAGAACCTCCAATGAAGGCCTTTTGATCTTTGTTGCGAGATGGTTTTGGACAATCGCCAATGAGATGATTTGGATCACCGCATCTAAAACATTTCCGGTCACTCTTACCTTTCTTCTCATCCCTTTGTCGGAATGACTTCTTTTCTTCTCTTGGTTGCCTAACAAATTTACCCTTTCTTCTAAAGAACTTTTTAAAGTTCCTTACGGCCATAGCATATTCTTCGTCATCGCTTCCGGATGTCGAAG
This sequence comes from Tanacetum coccineum, assembly GCA_026074375.1. Taxonomy (NCBI): domain Eukaryota; kingdom Viridiplantae; phylum Streptophyta; class Magnoliopsida; order Asterales; family Asteraceae; genus Tanacetum; species Tanacetum coccineum. Next base: position 29,174 of record BQNB010068883.1, read on the forward strand.
TTTCATCATCACTAGACTCTTTCTTAGCTTTCAAGGCGATGGACTTAATTCTTTCCTTTTTGCCTCTATAGATTTCGAACTCTTTTTCCATGACTACTTCAGGACTTTTTGATTGTCGACTTATGTGAACTCAAGAGATATACACAAGTGTATATGATAGTGATGCAATAAATAAATAAATAATCTATGAAATATGAACAAGTAAAGATAAGAAAGATCAAACCGATGACACAATTATTTATAGTGGTTCGGCTATGAAGCTCCTCTTCACCCTACTCCACTCCCCAAGTACCCAACTTGAGAGTTATCTTCACTATGTCAACAAGCTCCCTTTAGGCGGAGAAAACCGTACACGTCACTTACACTTTTCCGGTACTAAGCTAAATACCGAGTTTTACTACGAGATAGAACCAATCTAACACACTATGTATTTTGAGGCCTAAATACTAACCTATCATACACATATGATACATGCAACACACAACACAAGATATACAAGATGAATGATTATCACAAACGTGATGACACAACTAAACTATTAACACTTGAAGCTTGACGTCTTCTTGAGTGTTCTTCACTAAAGAGTCGAATGAGTTGATCACTTGTAATGGATTATGTAACAAGTATAATGATCGAAGAATATAAAAGATAAAAGATGTATGTGAAAATTATTTGTCAAGAGTTGTTTAAAATGAAAGCTTAAGGTTGCTATTTATAGACAAACCTTTGAAATTCAAATATGTCCCAAACAGCTGGTCCATGCGACTTATGGATCCACCATTGTCTGGATCCATCCCTTGTATTGATGGATCCGTAGGTGGAGCTGGGACCACTTTTGTCATTTTGTGATTAACCCCAAATCTATACAAAATATTATTTTGTACTTAATAAAACTAATTTATTAGATTCTTCTAGAACAAAATATTTTTTATCACCAATAAGGAAAGATTTTCTAGATTTGGGAAGATTTGAAAAGATTTGGAAATATTGTTTCCACTTATGGTTAATCTTATTTTGTCTTACATGATTATTATAACTAGCTTATAATTAATCACGTGTTAACTTAAATCATTTGTTTAGAAAGGGTTTATGCAAATGATAACATTTTTCTTTGATCATTAACTATGTTTAATAATGCCACATATTCATACCTTAAGTGATTTGTTGTCATCAAGTAAACTTTCGACTAAATAACTTGTTTACGTAAACTTTTACGTAGTATGACATTATATTTGTTATTATCAAAATATGAAGATCATTAAATATAAATATCATTTTTGCGCGAATATTTGTATTAACATACTCATTAATTAACTTGGGTGAAAAAATAATATACTAAAAGTGAGTACATACAAGGTAGGCTAAGGCGATTTAGGTGTAACAATTGGTTCAAGGGTGACAATGCTCTTTATTAATAGTCCAGCTTAACCAAAAAATTATGAGAACCGTAAAAAGGATAGGCTAGGAGGGGTGTACTAGGGGTATCCTGCACTAAAAATAAGTGTGTGGCGAGGGTGTAGGATAGTTATATGATTGAGGTGACCATCATAACAATTACATGTTTAAAACATGGGTTAATCCTAGTGCCTCTTATCTAGAAAATCCTAATTCTCACTATACGATCTCGGGATGCATCACAAAAACAAGTTCTAGAATTTAATACACTATCGGTACACTCATATAATTTTAAACTGATGCCGATGTTTCAGAAAAGGCGACAAAGACCATACGTACACATCCATAACGACAGAATAGGCACATATGACTGCATTCAAACCTTAACTCGAACAAGCTAAAGGTAAAATTATCTTGGGTATCAATAATGGATACCCGAATTCCTATAGATTTAAAGGTGAACCTCATATTTTTGGGGTGGAATTTTGAGGGGTTTTGTGCTAGTCATATACATTCCTATCTAAGAGACGCTATTAATACTCGGTTTTCATCGGTATCTGTCATAAAAAAAAAAATTGGTCAAAATTACCTTTTTATGCTATGTTTCGATATATTACCCATCATTTTAAGGAATAAGCAAATGGCAATTAAAGGAATAGTTTCTAAAGCTTATTTCCCCCTACACTTAAGTTGAACATAGTCCCCAATGTTCTTAAAAGTTGATAACGCCTAGATTTGGTATGTTTTGGGATGCGTTATCTTGGTTTTATATGTGCTAATTGGTAAAATAATACTGCTTTTACCCCTGTTATTGTGCAAAATGAGTTTCTTGTGTTGCAGCTTGCCGAAAGACGCGAAGTGAAGAAAAGAAGCTAAAAATGAGTGCTAATTCGATATCTAATTTGAAGACCCATCTAGAACAGTAAAATATGCACTGTGGGTCATGAACATGTGGTATGGATTGGACCAAGGTACAAAATTTTGATCGAAAGATGAAAGACAGGAAAAGTGAAGATCACACGTTGTGACGAGCACTCTGCCGCCCGACAAGAGGCATTTCCGCCCGGCAGAAGGATCAACTATATTTTCGCCCGACGCAAGGCTTTGCCGCTTGGCAAGACCACAATGTCAGTTATATTTTTACAATTATGAGCGAATTAACGAGCCATTATGTTTGGAAACCAATCATATACTTGTATTATCAACTGATGGGACTTACATTAACTCCCTAAGTCGGTTTGGAAGGATTATATATAGTTGTGGTGGTCTTAACCTAAATATGACACAAGATACCACTTAACCCTCAATTAGGTTAAGTTTCCACCACCTTTATTCAACCCAAAAGGGGGGGAGGGGGGGATGTAGAATATCTGCAAACCAGAAAAGTGTAGGACAAAATTTTGAAAGAAGAGCACCACTCTTGGAGTTACGTTGATTACGATGATTGGAGGCTATTAGCGAGCTACATCACCAAACCTATAGGAATCTTTGTAGGTATTAATTTTTTACAAATATTTATGAGATGTGTCTTAATTTATCGTTTGAATGTTGGATTTGTGAAATGAATTTATATATGGAGTAGTCTCATAATACTTATGTGTGGAATGAAATGAATTTGGTAAAATGTTTGATTGTGTATGAATGATGATTTTTGTAAACATGTGGTTTATTTATGTCTTGAGTTCTTTTCTATGATTTGTGGTAGAATACCCACGAAATCATAGGTCGAAAGGGATTCCGTGGCGTAGGCTATTCTCTATTAGTCGTGACAAACTAAAAAGGGGTTTTGGTAATTGACATCTACCATTTTCACATAATCAAAAGGATGAACAAAAGGGCTTGAATTCAAGTATAGGTCGAAAGGACTTGTTGAATCGCGTAGGAACATTATTTATCAAGCAAACACACTTAATTGTCTTGGGATTGATGATGTTCATAGGTCGAAAGGGTTCGTCATTAGTTTCATGCATAAATATGATTTGGTGAAGTATACCACGGAGTCAAATCATATACAAATAGGTTTTGTGAATCATATACACTTGTTTACCCAACATAATCAAACATGGATATCAATGACATGGATTTCTTGCATAATTATAGCCTTAAAAATGGAATGAATTTGCTTAAGTAATTACCTTGATTTTGTGACACTAATGGCCGTGACAACCTTAGTGTCTATCTTACTACCTAGTATTAGTTTAAACCAAGTCCCATGGAACGAACTTGACTTACCCGACTTTACTATGATTGAACGAGTATACTTGCTCGTATGTATCGTTGGTAATTTCATTAGTCTCGATTATAAATGTAAAACTTGCACCTGACCAACGTCATCAAGTTTTTGGTGCTGTTGCCGGGGACTTGTATTTTATTCCTATTTTAATCATTACAAGAGTTAGCGGAAAAAATTAGATGGTAAATAAGTAGCAAAGTAAAAAAAATCTTTCAGAAGGTTGCCTGCCGGGGCGGCACCACCTGGTAAAAAAATATAATTTTTTTATGTTCTACATGATTGCTTGGTTAATTTCGTGTTTCTTTCTAAATGTTTATGAAGTAATAATTGAACTTATGATTTCGTGTTTAGTTTACTAGTACTTTAGTATAAGTGAAAAAAAATAATAAAATAAAAAAAATTCGAGCACCATGTCGGGCTGACAGACTGTGCCGAGCGGCAGGGGACGTTCTGTGAAAAACTTTTTGAGTTTGGAAAATATGAAGCATAAGGATGCGCGGGTCAGTTCTAAAATGGTAAACGGGTTAAACTACTGTGGAAAACAAGCGTGGATGATTAATTGTTTATACTAACCCATTGCTAATGAGTTGGATGATGCGTGTTGTCTTTAATAGTTGTTTAAGCTTTCAGAATAGGTACTTTGAGCTTGGTTTCGGAACACTTAAAGGATCTTGCAAAATGTATGGATGATGGTGATTCAAGAGTTGCTAAGGAAGCGAAATTGTTTGATGCTTTGGAGCACAAGAGTGTTGTGATAGAGGTGGATAATCAAAAAATTGCAATCTTTACCAAGGCGCCACTTCGAGCCATTGGTGAACCATTCATGAGGTACTCTTTACCATGCAAAGTTGATAGGCAAGGAGCTTGGGATGCGGAGCTCGACCTTGC